>JAQGAU010001774.1:0-17751 GCA_034698045.1 Paramacrobiotus richtersi | reverse complement strand
AAAGCGTGATATTTGCAACCACATGAATTTACGCCCAGTGTTTTGTTCTGCAAGAAAGAATCGCGGAAAAACTGTTTGTATATAACACATTGTATACAACACATACCGGTTCGGGGGTTGAAAACACCTATAAGTGCAAATGATAAGCGGTTAGTTTTAGTTAAGGGCCACCCACATGCCGATTAATAACAGCTGTGTGCGTTACCGATGGTCTCTTCGAACTGCATGGCTTTGATGTTCAGCGAGGCAAGAATGGCCTCTTTATCGGCCAACGTGGGGTCATCGTTGCTGGGAATCTTAGCGGAAAGGATGCAGCACATGTCGCATAGGTTGACGTTGACGGCTCGAAGGTTGGCGCGACTTAATGGTGTTCCCTGTAAAACGGAAATTCCTGTCATTGCATGGTACAACATGCCACAAAGTAAGGAAGGGTTCATTATTTCCCCGTATTGAGATACGGGAAGATGTTCAGTTTCCCTGATTAAACTTCGAAATTTCTTTAACCAGAGTTTCTAGTTCGTTTGATAAGGCGTGACATTTGCCATTTGGCGTTTCATGAAAATTATAAGTAAGTTAGTAATGCAGTAATATTCAGATTATATACGCTAATTAAGGATCGTAATTTTCGGCAGGTTCTGTAAACTCCTCCACTCTCTCCTTATGTACTCTGCATTCCCGACAATCACCACATGTTTCAGCTCATGATAGTGGAAATTACTGGCACGAAGGGGCATGATCAGATTCCTCAGCCCGACCAACCGCGAATCGGGATCGGCAAAGAGGCAGACCACAAGGTGGCCGTGAAAGACATTCATCGCCGCTTGATGCCGGTCCTGTAATGCTTCGTATTGACAACGATGTATTCTCTAAAATTGGGTGATTATACCAGTATGACGTCCTCCATCGGGCGCGCCGGACACCAGTGGAACGTGCCGGTGGAATCATAGCGGATCTGCCGGAAATCCGGTCCATGTTCGTCGTGGTGGTCGTGGAAATCATTGTGAGGGGGACTGGATTCGTGGTATGTGCCGTGCACGTCGTGGTCCTCATTGTAACTACAGCCGCTCGGGCTGGTCGAAAGTAGCCGTCACGCTGGTTCCTGACTAAGCTACGACCATACTGCCTCCAGGGACCCGCCAAAGATCTACCAAAAACATTTTTGTGAGCAGTATTCTTAACGTACGCATTAAAACTCGATAATACAGCATGTACCCTAATTATAACGTGACGCTAATTATAAAGTTCATTCACATCAGTCATCAGGGTAACAATTAATGGGATTTTTTGTGTGATTAATCCAGGGAATGATTTGTTTGATTATTCAAACGATGTATCTAACTCTAGATCTATAATACGCGCGGCCGCCCCATATCAAAAAGACCTCGAAAACGATAGCGAGTCAGCAAAAACGGACAACACCATTCGACTCCCCGTAGTCGAAAAGGGGGTAACATAACAGTTTTAAAAAAAATACTTTGGCGGCACAGAAAATACCGGCCTATGTGCAAAATCTTCAAGGTCACCTTGAAAATAACCTAATCAAAAAATCAGTTGCTGAACAATAAGCCAATTCATATGCCCATCACACCTATTTATTAATTCGTGTCTCACTCCAGACCTACCCGGATAAGCTAGGTCACCCCATAATACCAAATCCGAGCAAATCGGAAACCGTACACTGGGGCCGCTCGGACTGCACACTCTTCCGAGAACAATACATATAATATACCGAATAGAAAGTCCCCCCCAAAATTCTTCGAGCAGCGAGAGATCCTGGACAACTGTGGTCAAAAAGAAGATTGTCCATGGCACCCGCAAAACGCCATCGTCACCCTCGGATGTGGATCTTATCACATCAAAACTGATGGTGAAACGCCCTGTCAAATCTGAGAAGGAAAAGAAAGATTTCTGTCTACATGGCATACCGCCCTTGGAGAGCACCCCCCATGAGACACTCGATGACTACGGAAAAGA
Organism: Paramacrobiotus richtersi; assembly: GCA_034698045.1. Lineage (NCBI taxonomy): Eukaryota > Metazoa > Tardigrada > Eutardigrada > Parachela > Macrobiotidae > Paramacrobiotus > Paramacrobiotus richtersi. The sequence goes on along the minus strand of JAQGAU010001774.1, from coordinate 15,777 downwards.
CCTGAAAGACCTGAAAATGAAACTGATATTGGAATAAATGTCAGATTTGTCTCTGTCTATGTAACTAAAACTGGCCGTAAGAATAGTTTGTTCGCACGCGTGGGTACTTATGCTGAGCAAGCCGAAAAAATGTTTACATCCAAGAACTGGCCTTCCAACATTGGGGTGCGCGAGTGGTTTTTCGCCCCCAAGGAGATTCTGTAATCCGTATCATCTGTGTGGTTTTTGAACTGTCATTTCATTGTTCTCATCACTCATTATTGTCGTTTTAACGCATGTCATACTATGGTACAGCAATAGAAAGACATGTCATGGACAAGAAATTAAACAAATGATATCGCTACTGCTCCTTTACCGAACAATAACCAGTCGACCAAAAAATGTCCGATCTTCATATAGACCGCTCAATATGAAAGTTTAAGTCAGCTTGACCTTAGCTAAACAATCACAGATAAGATCGATCGATCACGGGAGGAAAACACACAAAGCAAAATACGCAGCAATTACAGTGTAAATCTCATCGAAAACTGTCGTGTAAGAAAAATCCGAAAATGGACGGCACCCTGCTCTACAGGGCAAACCAGGTGAGGAACAGTGTAAGACAATGGTGGAGTACTAACAATACATCAGCAGATTCTATTCTTTATCGTTTCGCCCAAAAATCGCTCAACAAGCAAGCGAAAAAAAAACTGAAGAGAAACATCTAAATCAACCGAGAAATAAATAGCAAAGAAATCAAACCGAAAGCCCAAAAGCGGAACAGAATACCTGACTAAACCTTCCCAAACGCAGATCAAGCCGAAAGCCCGTTTGTGACCGCTCAAACCACCCGAGGGAGTGAAATTCCGCACGCTGTATCTCGCCCGAAAAGTTTTCTTCCCGAAATTCTTTAAGCGGCACTGCCACGTCATGCAAGCGTCACCCGAACACCTAGGCACAGACAATAACGAGCGCCATCCGTGCATTTTTGACGATTGACACTAAGGACCAGTATCATGCAGTTTGCTGACACGCAGTATCCAAGGAGTCAACACAGCCAATTTTATGGCATTCGGGAAAAGCATCCGGATCAAAACGATCATTACCGGTCTTTGGCAAAAGTACCCGGGTGAAACTAATCGCGTGGGTGCACAAGGGGGAACTTTCCGACCGAACCCACAATTGCCAACTGGGCGACCGGAAAAAATAACCACCTGTAACCGATTCTTTGGAGACACCCGGCAAGTGTCCGGCCGAAACCGCAATTACCAACTGGACGCCGCCAAAGTTTTACGGGAAACTGTTCGTTTCGGGGCACCCTGAAAGTGTCCGGACGAAACCGCAGTTGCCAATTTGGCGCCACCAAAAGTGTCAGAGTGAAACTGATTGTTTTACTCTGACTGTTTAATTGTAACGAAGAGCAGTACTCAAAACAAAAGGGCGGTTGACCAAACCCCCTCAAAGCGAAATAGGGCTGAATAGTACGGTTTTGAATGAATATTTCCAGAAATCAAGAAACCATGATGCACAGCCGAAGGCGCCGGAAAAAGTGTCCGGGTGAAACTATTTGTTTGGAAGCACCCGGCAAGTGTCCTCATGACCGTTAGATGGGTCACGCAGGTGAATTCTCGAGACTTCGGGTTGTCGCAAGTTACGCCGGACAAAAGTTTCGCATTTTTTGAGGTTTTAACGGTTTACGGGACAAAGTGTCTGCCGAATGCGTACTTTTACTTACATTCATATTTTGAAAACAAGCGACTAAAAAATTTAACAACCTAAACACTCCCAACAGCCAGTCAGTCATTTCCTTACAAAATGGTTATTCAACTTTAGTGCAATAAAGTATAATAAACAAAGTATGTAATAGTAACAACGGTTTTGTCTGTCCAATTCATTACTAACTAGCATACGATATCTGGATAGTGTGCTGTCGAATGGATTATACTGAATAAGGATCTCAAGAAACCCTGAGGCGGCAGCCGAAGGTGTTCCTTGTATCATATATATACGATATATGTGGGCAGGGTCTAAAACCTGGGCATGGCCTTGCCCGTTGGGCAAGCCCATTGGGCATGGTCACCGAAAAACATAGGTTGACCAAAGTCTAAAACTTGGTCATGCCGGGATAAAAACTGGCCATGGTCCTTGAAATCAGAAGTAGTGCGTAATCTTACGTTTTGCACGCATGTTGAACGCCACGTGAATACGGTTTATGGCAGTGAGGCAATACAGTAGAATACGATGCAACTGCAGCCGGAAGGAGAACTTGTAAACCGAGCGTATAGCGCACCAGACCATCAGACTTGGTATGTCCCCACAACGGGGTTTGTCTGGTAACGAGTAAATACAAATACAAATACCAAATGACCTTATCGCACACCGCATAGTCTATGTTACATAGGCTATGTACCTACTTATGTCTCCCGACGCTGGATTAAAAGGAACTTCGATACTGTGGTGCAGGCGCGATTTGTTATAGCGTACCGGTACAACGAATGATAAACACACAAACACGACGCACGTGGAATAGACAGACTTTCTGTTCCAAAAATACATAGTTGCAGGTATTGTTCACTCAGTGAGAATGTTAAAGAATAATGAACGAAAGGCAAAATTATTACAGTGAATAGGATACGGTACTTCTGCTATAAATCATCAAAACTCAAAGGAGTCATCGCTTTCAGCGTAATAATAACATCTGTGTAGTTTCCGGACTGAAACTGCGAAACTTAAGGGCATAGTGTACTGTACTGCCTTCATATCACGCGTTACTCGCCACAAACAAACATGCAATCTGCTTGTTCAGGAACTGAAATGGTTTTTGTTCAGCACTGCAATATGCACTTTTTTCCTGCCATAGATAAGAGACTTTGTGCTCGTACGTGCTACTCTTCTAATTTCACGCACTGGTTAAATCCCTGCTTGATACAAATGAATAATCGCATAGGAATGTCGATGTTTTACACCACCTGCAACATGCACGTTACTCATTAAACTTCGTTCGCCATAACAGAGTGATGGAAATTAACGCTAATGTCTGGACTGCAGAAGCGCTGCAGTATTAATTAGTCTGCGAAATATTTCTGCTCCGCATCAGTTCATCAATGGTTATGGTGCAGTGCATAGGTATCATGATTGGATTGTTCAGAACAGGCATCAGTCGCAGGCGACCAGAGCCAGCATACCTTCAATGCAAGCCAGGTTACTACGCACAAACGTACTAGGTACTCTTGTAAATTTGGAAACGGGAAGCGGATTATGCCGAATGTTTAATAGCAGCTTACGTAGGCTGTTTTCTGCTGCATTCGGTCACTCTAATAAGCTTCCACGTTGTGTTCAACTCAACATGTGTGCAAAACGTAACATTACGCACTATTTTGGTTTGAATGACCATGGCCAGTTTTTATCCCGGCATGGCCACGTTTCAGACTTTGGGCAACCCAGGTTTTTCGGTGACCATGCCCAATGTGCATGCCCATGGGCAGGGGCCATGCCCAGGTTTTAGACCCTGCCAAATATGTGTATGTGCTGAACGCTTCAAATTGCGCTGATTATTTCAAGTTTCTGAAAGCGTGAAAACAAGCAAACCTTTAAAATACTGCGTACAACGAGGCCTACATAGTTTTGACCATGCATTCATCTTTCGATCTACTTTTCTTCGGAATCCGGTTTTGATCAAAGAAATAACTGCCATTAAGGTCAGACACCTTGGCCAAAGGCGGCGCACATCCGTTGCGGAAACTCTTCGGCACCCGTCGGGCCGTAAGAGCACGGAGCAGACGACGTTGTTGATCATACTGGTACCGGTGAACGCGTCCCACATTCGCCATACTCCTACACAATCAAAGTGGGTCTTGCTTATCTTTTATCAATGGACATAGTCGGAAGCGTACTTTATAATGTTATCAAAGATTCCTAATAATACATGAACGATTGCGCCCATCGATCAGCAAACTATAAATGTTGTACAAACAAAGCTGGGTTGTTACAACCCGGTTGTACGTATATCAATCTATGTATCCATTCCTACTCATTACGTAAACGTTTTAACAGGCGGTTGAACTGTGCAAAACGGTGTTTTTCGACCAACAAGAGCACGGCTTATTACGATACTATGCCAAAGGGATGTAGACGATTACGCTCTATATCAATACTCCTGAGGTACTCATAATGATAGCCATAACAGTCAACCGAACTTATATCATACTGCGCCATATTAGAAACGCTTAGACAGTTGTTCAAACAAAGATAGACGAACGGCACCCTGCAAACGCGTTACAAACGAAGATTCACACAATAATTTAACCGTTGACCAAACAGAGAAGCTCTTTGCACTCTATATTTGTAGGAGGAAGTCTGTTGAATAAGTAACACATTTTTCAAGCACATTCGAAAGATCGATATCTCGCCTGCCAAATGATTAATTATCACCACACTTTGCCCTGCGGAGCTCCAGCTGATTTACCGCGATTTACCTCGCCAATGGTTGACAATGATCCATCCAAAACAGTAGGTGTAAATCCTCTTTAAAAACAACTTCAAAACTCCCTTGCGTTTGGCATGGATCCGGTGATGCAGGATCGTCTGTAGCACATTGGTCGCAATGGTCCCACAGATCCCGATGACCAGCGTGATCGCCGAGCTAATCGCCTGATTCCCGGGATACACGTAGTGATCCAACAGCTGAAAACTCCCACGCCAATAGAACACCACTAACGGTGCGACGATGAAAATGTGAATGAACCCGTCTAAACATTTCCAGAGTATTTGCCGGACGCCACGCGGTTGAGTATTGTTCTCCATAATGAATGATTAATTGCAGAATTATATAGCCAAGGTTTTGATCATAAATCACAACATATTGGAAAACCATCGGTCACGCTTGAAGAATGCCGCAGCGAAGACCCAAGTGTTAGATACATGTCGAAGCACATGGTGTACAAGCTAGGTTTTTCAATCGAAGAGAATTTATCGCTGTACGGGCACAAAAGGTGTCGGAATCGAGGTATTGCTAGTGGAAAGCGTGTGGGAAAATGAGCGTTTTTGTCTTTTTTCGATTGCTTGAGTCAATGGCACGAGTTTGTCTCGCGGCGGTTTTGGTGAAAGTTGAATTATGAAATGTGATGAAATGTGTTACAAGGCATAAAACCGCTTTGTGCGGCGGAGTGCGCAAATGCAAAGATAAGAAAACTGCGGTTGCCGGCTGAAATAGTGCCTTAATTTTTCAGTTTTTCTTGCTGACATGATCGAAATTCAATCACTAGTTTTATGCGGAACGCAATCTTTAACTATTCACATTCAATTTTTGTTCTTACCGGTAAGGTCTACGCAGTCATTGTAGAGCCGAAGAATAGACTTTTGCAAATAATAATTAGAGTGAGGCTATAGCCACCCATTTTCACCCATAAAGTGCTATAGGCACCCATATCTGAATTAAAATTAGCGCACCCATGAACGCTATAGTCACCCATAATGTAAAAAAAAACTAAAAACCGACTAATAGTCTCTTCTGACGTAAGCAAGCAAAAAACAATGGCGCCTGACTAGCTATCCACAGAAGTATGTATTCGCATATCTGCCAGTAATGTTGTGTATGTACTGTAATTGGTAATTTGGTACTGTTGATTATCTTTGGAGAAAGTGACGATCGCTAAACGTATACATTAACATTTCGTGGGATAGAATAAAACAATTTTATTCTATCCCATGTAAAACGAACGTCGTCACGGAACGCAGCGTTAACCCGTACCGCGTACATGCACTTGTCGCCAAATAACAGTTTGAAAAAGCTGACGTTCTGAAAATAATTTTTATGAAACATGGGTGCCTATAGTCTTTGTGGGTGTCGCAATGAATATGGGTGGCTGTAGCCATTTATGGGTGTCACGGGTATCTATAGCCGTTGTGGGTGTTTATGGGTGGCTATAGCCATTTCCTAATAATTATGATGTATGTATGTCAACATCCAGGACAAGTCTTTGGATGAATCGGTGTCGTTTACGATTAAGCTTTCATGATTGACTGGACAGTTAAATCTCCATTAGCGAAGTATTTGTTAAAATCAAAATAATTTACTTCAGCGATTCAGCCGTGGGCACATCTCGGTTGGTTGTCTTTGTCGCTGGTGCAGCGTTCACATGCAGTACAAATGGTGGAATTTTTCAATTCACACGTACAACAGTCTTGACGCGCCGCTACGTACGACACAGAAGTGCGACACATAAGTACCAGTTTTGCGCCAAAAATAAGAAGTGCAAGAACAACCGATCTGATCCAGCTTATTTAACAGCACCGTAAACAAAACTATAAATTCCTACGTCGTTTGTTTCACAGTTCGAAAGAGAAAAAAGCAGACGGAGCCAGGATCTTTTGTGTTAATTTATTGCTAGTACTGGTCATCCACTCATGTACCGCAACACTTTGGCGATTTATTTTCTGAACAGTGCCAGCCCGGATCGAAAAACATTTCGCACAACTGACAATGTGAGCTAGTCGTCATTTATACGTTTCAGTGACGCCGCTTTGAAGCGTTCAAGCTGGCTTCGGATTCACGGTAAAAACGCCGCTAACAAAGGGTCACTGTGTTCCCGGACAAAAACAATGCAACTCTGGTGTAGAGCGATTTTATTTACAGGAAGTTGCATGTTGATGCACAATTTGCCCATGTGTTAGCAGCGCTGGTGTTAGCATCTTGCAGACAAACGGTGAAAGGTGACCTGCAAATGTTTGACAAATTGACAGGTACTGAAGCAAACTGGAAGGTACTAATATACTATCAACCACCTTCCGCAGATCTATTGTTATTCTACGAGGGATAAAGGCGACATTTTCCGGCGGAAATTTCCCACTGCCAGCGATAAGAACGTATTATCAATAAATCTCTACGCGCTAATAAGGACAAATTTCTCATGTTCTTGTGTTGAGCGGCGCTGTATTATTTGAGTTATCAACACAATAAATCGTTCTGTTCGCTAACAGTCGCCGTGATAACAAAGGCTAATCTTATCCTCGTTCTATTTGCGCGATTTAGTTGCACTTTCTCTGTTATACGAACGGCAAATGTGGGAACGTTACAGGCCAAATGTTGACGGCTGGAGTGTAAAGCAGTTCTCCGACTTTACTCTGTAACTAGTAGCCTCGATCTGAATTATACTGGTACTTCGTTAGTGTTGATAGTGTCTTGCGTTACGCATACTGAGATCAAAACTATACTGTTTCTACATAGTAGTATTTACCATGAACGTTGCCGATCATACATTCGGCAGCAATTGCCAATATGAGCTGGGGGATTACGTTGGTTGGGGTTCATTTGGAATTGTGCGTAAAGCCTGTATCACCGAAATCGGGGATTTTTCTGGAGTAAGCGAGGTTGCTGAGAAGTTGGTAATTATGCCGCATAAGACTCGCCTCTACGACATCACCCCTGCAGAGGTGCTCTCAAGACTATCAAATATGATAAAACTTAAACATAACCACTTAGTTGCATATCACAAGGTTTGTGTTGCCAAAGAATCACTGGTAATGCGGTACTCGTTCCTGATGGATTTCTACGCTGGTAAGTCCACTCGAAGTCCAGAATGTTTGTAAATCACGCAGCACATGTCTGACTTCTGTGCTACTTTCCAGACGGGGATCTCGCTGTGTACTTAGAGCAGCTCAACCAAGAAGGCCTATCAGTGAAAATGGCAACCGCAGTTTGCTTAGCAATGCAGCTAACTGACGGAGTTTCTTATCTGCACGCGAATAAATTTATTCACGGTGACATTAAACCCAGCAATGTACTCGTAAAGCACAGAGCAAACCGTCATTCCAGGGTGCTCATTGGAGATTTGGACGATTTAATCCAGATGAATGGAAGCGTTACCACTGCACGCGATATGACAACGCTTCGTGGAACGTTCTGCTACATGTCTCCAGAAATACTTAAAAAGTTTGTGCAGGGAACAAGTGATGAAAGGATTGGCCGTAAGTCTGACATATGGAGTTTGGGATGTGTTGTGCTTGAGTTGGTGAATTTCTCCTGTGGGCGTTCTGGCAAGTGGCTGTACAACAGAAGCACAAGCGAAGCCATTCAGATAACGACCGCTAATACGACGGATTACGGTTTGGTCCAAATGGTTCTTGAAGGCTGGGTACCTTTAATTGACGATTCAATTCCACCCCAGTTAGCCGAGTGCATTCAAGAATGTTTCTATAGTATGAGCGCAAGCAGACTATCTGCGACTCAGTTCCGTAAGAAAATCGCAGCTGTTCAGAAACACGTCAAACAAACTGGAAACGAGCAATTCTCCACGGAGTGTTATTGTATGATCCCAAGGGTAGAACAAACGCCTGACAATCCGTTTGAGAAGGATGCAGATGACGACGATCTGGATGGTGACGGGATGTGCATTTATGACGCTTTTTCAGTTCTGGCTTCTCCTCGTCGCTTTTTTGGCGAGAAACGCGAGAAAGGCAGGCGACATTTTTGCGCTGCTTTAGCTCAACTAAGCGGCACCAGGTTAGAGGAAGGACAGCTCGGCATGGCCGTGCATAGAGTAACTGGGTGGTCCGTCCCGTCCGAACGAAGCTCGATTACGATATCAAGATCCTGCGATTTCTTCAAAGTCCTACTCTCTTTGCAGCACAATAATTTACTTCCATTTCAAGAAAGCCAATTCCGAAACAATAACATGTCGCAAGGTAACGCACAGTAAGACAGCGTTCCGCACTTTGGAGCTCATTTTAGAATATTTTGTCTGTATATCTTACAATTTGAGAATTTTCGTCAATTTAACAGTATGTCAGTACCCAGCGGAAAGCGTATCTCCTTGCAGCAGCTACAGAAATTAAGTAAATCGTTCAGGACAACCCGGTGGGGCAGAAACTTTAGGTATGATAGTTGTTACCTTTTTGTAGATACAACTCTTGCTTACTTTTTGGGAAGCCAGCTGGACATATATCTGAATGTTTCTGTGGTTGCAAGCTTCGCAATCCAAATTGCAGCGGGGCTGCAATTTTTGCACACAAACGGCATTTCGTGTGGCCTACTGGACCCTAGCACCATGCGCGTGTCCACTATCGGAACTGCTCAATATAAGTTCGCAATCGATCTGTGGAAATGCTACGAACACCAGGCCGATCAAATAGATTCCGACGACGATGAATATTTGGACCACGGCGGATGGTGTTACATGGCTCCGGAAGTACTAGAAAAAGCAAGTGGTTCAACCATAGTAAAGACTGCTTACAAAGCGGATATATGGAGTTTTGGAATTATTCTCCTGCAGGCTACTAATTACATTGGCGGTGGCTTATACGAGCAGTGGCTGCATAATAAAATCACTCAGGAGCGTAGAATGGTTCCCAGATCGAGAAACAAGTTACTGATGGATTTCGACGAAGGCTTCGTGCCATACGTTCACCATATAGTCCCCAAATCTCTTGCCTCATGCATTCAGCATTGTTGCGACATAAAAGCCCGTTATCGAGCGTCGGCAGGGGAAATGCTTACCAACCTAAGTAATTTTGGACGACAAGTGCAGTCTACGGCAGACTCAGACGGTCTCGGCTGCCAGTCGAAGAACGCTATACTACATTCCGATAGCCTCTCTCAAACTGCCAAATGTACATTGTTCCTCAATAATTCACCAGCGCATGACGACTCAGCCATTCGACCAAGTGTTTCAAACGAAATAATACTTTTATTTTATTCGGTGGATGATAGTTATTTTCCAGACGACGTTTACGCGTTTGATCCCTCCACCGCTTCTCTACGGCCAGTACCCATACCGAGACGATTTCGTGAAATGGAACTGATATTGGAGGACTTGCACATTTTTAATAACAATATTATCTATCATCTCGTGGAGAGCGGAGTTCGCGTTCACACTATTGCATGGGATGTTTTGGGACAAACTTGGTTTCACCTCTCCTATTCTAGTCTTTCTAAGCGCAAAGCAGACAGTTTCTCTGTCGCTATAGGCAACAGCGTGTTCTTTTGGTTCACACATGACAAGCCAGTTCTGCAGGAACTGAATATGCTGAATGGACAAATCCGTTCTGTGGAGCCTACCGATAAGAATGCACGGTAAGGAATGTAAAAATATAATATACAAGGCCCACCTCGGCCTCCGGCCTCGGTGGGCAGAAGGTCGAGCCAGTTTTGCGTGATGAGCGAGGTCGCAAAAGATTAGCGGTTTTCGTTGCCTTTGGTATTCAAAAAAAGGCTAAAAGACGCGGATGAAAAGATAACACCTACGCGCTAGAAATTATTTTGTTTCGGTACAATGTTTATGTATAATATCGTGAAATTCCTGGCGCTTTGTTTTTCTATTCTTGACGATAATATGTATAATATAGTGAAATTCCCGACGGTTTTTAATGGCTTTGTTTCTCTATTCTTGACGAGAAAATTGGCACAAAACGCTACATTTGCGTACTAAAATTGGGGCACGCGCGCCAGTTATGCGCGGGGCGAGTACTCCTCTTTAATTCCGCTGAATGATCAATATGAATTTGACACGTTCTGCGCGAAGCGAGTACTCCTCTTTAATTCCGCTGTATTACCAATACGAATTTGTAATGTTCTGCGCGGGGCGAGTACTCCTCTTTAATTCCGCTTAGTTACTAATACGAATTTGTAATGTGCAATCATGCCTACTCTTTGTTTTGACTCGTGGCGCAATAAAATCTGTTCAGCGAGTACGAACTTTGACATAACGGGACGGATGATTGCCCCGCCGCGCACAATACCCCACCGGGACTTGCATTGCGATGAATGCGCGTAAGTGGAAATATTTTGACGTGCATGTTTTCGAATATACTACTTTGTGCAATTTGATCTGGCGCGTACAGTGTACTGTAGTATCAGCTAGTTGCAGCATACGCCCAACTCGGTTCGAAAATCGAACGCGACATGCGTACGTGGCAATAATTCGCCAAAATAAACTGCCATACGTGCCGGCTGCAATACGATACTGCCGTACATGAGGCGCTGCCATACGAAGCGATAGACATGTCGACTTCGAGAAAACAAAGTTAAAAAATTGTTTAGAATTCACAGAAATGTTTTTGAAAAAAATCAATATGCCTATGCACAGAACATTTCATTTAGACATTTTTAGAGCGATAGCAAGAAAATGTTCGTAGAGCAGGTAACGAGAACACTCCCTTCAATTGAAAAGGGAGATGTTAGAGTATAAGTTATAATACCGAGCGACGCGAGGTGCTACTCGTATGCGAAAGCCGATCGGCGAAAATTCCGTTCGCCACACAAAAATCGTCACGGTACTTTTCACTGGGAAAGTGTGAGTCGCCAGATTCAGTCCAGTACTGAATACTGTACTGTATCATGTTTGGCTGGCCAGGTTAAATTCCTGTTTGAAGCAGTCCATTTCCAGTAGCTGCGCAAACGCAGCTTCTCTGTATCTAACTTACTGACAGTACGGTAACGTACAGCAATTTCGAGTGGCCAACCTTACATCAAAGAAGTTCACAAAACACACAGCGGCATAGTAAATCATCTGTTTTTCGGTTCTCACCGGAATTGCGTGTCATCCTATAGAAAACGTTAGTACTGCAAAAGCGGAATAAAATATATACTTGACAATTATTATTATACCGCATAACTAGCGGGTGGCGCTCAAATTTTGTTACAAACTTCCGTTCACGATATCTCCAGAACCACTTATCGCTCGCAATGGCCTGCAATCGTTCATTTTGAAAAGCAGTTCATTCTCTACAAAGCCATATGTTCAAAATAAGTAAGCGATCTCTTTTTACATTGCCCTTACGAAATCCGAATTATTTTCCCCGTTGACATATGATTTATCAAATAATAAAAATAATCATTTTAGGAAACAGGACCAAAAGTTGAACACCAACTCGAGTAAATCGAAAAAGTCACGGGAAACTCAACCTTAACGGACGCGTGTACTTATTTTGCGTGTCCCCTGCCAAGAAGAAGAAAGGTCATGCGACTCCGTTACCGTTTGAAGAGTTCGTTTTGGGTTTTTATATCATTATGACGAGCAGCTGTCCGTGTTTCGTTACAGATATAAATAACAGACAAGCTACCTACGGTGCACTTACAAATAAACCAGAACTTTTGGTCCTATTTCCTCAAATGATTGTTTTTATTATTTGATAAATTATATGTCAACGGGGAAAATAATTCGGATTTCGTAAGGGCAATGTAAAAAGAGATCGCTTACTTATTTTGAACATATGGGATGATATAGTACTTGAGAAAAATAAAACATCTTGGGATGATGACAACCGAGAAGAAATCTGTGAGGTCAACAGTCGCGGATGGGTTCGTCATGAGAGTTCCAAATTACTTCTTTACATGTACGTTTTTTCTTCCTGTATCGCTCAAGATGCTTGACTCTTGTGCGCTTCCCCATCCACAAGAGAACTACTTATGACACTAAAGCGTAAAGATAAATCACAATGCTTCTCGGCTTCCATTTAGTCGGATTTAGCGGAGTCGTGATTATCCCAGTTTTAGCAAGTATTACTTTTTCGCTTTAGATTTCCCCCTAGAGGCAATGCAACTTTAATATCCTTCGGAAGCAAGATTATCTGCATCGCCATCAGTCGCACAAAGAAATGGATGTTATGTTTTGACACCCTAACGGGCGAATGGGAATCTTTTCCGGATATGCCGGAACCGCGAAAGGGGTACGCGGCTGTTCTTGTTGAAAACAGCCTGTATATTTTGGGTGGGCGCACTGGACCTAAACCGAATGAAATAGTGCTGCGATCGTGCCTTAAGCTTGATGTGGTGACTCGCTCTTGGGAGGAAGTGTGTGCTCTCACATATCCAAGATCGACCATTGCGCGGCCGCATGCAATAACCAAATTTATGTCTTCGGGGGTGAGGAAGAGCCATCGGACGACGATGATGATGATGAAACTGATGATGAAAATAAAAATGTCGATAACCTACCTTCCGATATCGATCCCGAATGTCCACCGATAGAAGCAATGGACCTTGAGCGCAATGTGTGGGCTGTCATAAAGAGGCTAGACAAAGAAGACGTCGATTTACGTGAATTTACTTGTGTAACTATTAACAATAGTGCCTCGAAAAATTGGGGAACATAAACCTCCGAACGCACGAACTGCTCACTTATAAAGCACGAAAATAAGTCCGCAGTAGTGTCAGTTGTGTGAATCGTGGATTGAATGGACGTTTTGGAGCGGGTCATCAACCGCGTTTTCTGAGTTCCGATCCAGTGAAACCCACATTAAATTTCTTAACAAATAGCCTAACATGAAAGAGGCCTAATCAGGGCCGGGCTGTTTGTCAAGCATCGCTATTTTTCTGCTGTTGTTGCTATATTTGATTCCGTATTGCGTGATCGGTGCCCTTAGGTTGCGACACAAGTAAATCATGATTTCCCAAAGGCATAATTTATTACCGAACAAAGCAGAGTTTTGTTTCATCTTGGATTATGAATAAAATAAAAGTGCAAAGTATCACGGAACACCATAACTACACATGCAATTAAGGCGGACTGCATCATTTGCAGAATGCGCTTGTTTTATCAGTCTCCATTTGCAGGCTACGCGATTGTCCGCATCCGCTGGCGTGGAGGATCACTGTAAAGTGCACAGAGAATAGTCATAAGAAATCCCGTGTACTGTTGCGTGTTCTTTGCGACTGCTGATTCAATCGAACCGACACAATGTCATAGTGTGGCTGAACACAAATATTCACATGTAGATATCTAATAATATTCAGTCGCACTATGGCTAACAGTAAGACAGGGTTAGAATCCACTCCGGAATAGTTGCCGCGCGGCCGAGGTAACAGAGTCGGTAATAGTCTAGAAACGCCGGAAACGATGTCCGAAGGATAGCCAGGGCCGTACACCAATCCTGTATTATGCAAGACACTGATAAAGAAAACAATAAACGTGTAAGTTATCTTGCGATAGCTTGAACTCTGAATGGAGTGTTCTGAGATGCAAGTAAAGTGCTCTGCCTATGATGATCCAGGAACGAACAACAACAGCTGGAAGTCTGGAATTGTGACTGTGAGGCTGGTCATATCCTCGCCGTTGAAGATACAGGCGGACATGAATCCCAAAACGACGGACTGAATAGCCCGCATACTAATTGTGCAACAACTTTCGAAGGCCGTGCACACAATAGTGGTTAACTGGTTAGCCGGAACCCTGGGAAATTTGGCGCGCTGCGGTCAGCTGCTCGAGTTGCCACCCTCAACAGCGAACTGGTCGCAGCTCCAGTCCACTTGCTACCAACACGCCCCGTTTTTCCCTGGAATGATGGTCAAGACCCTGCAGTCCATCGCAGAGCGGCGTACTGTCCAGATCCTCGTCGTTGACGAAACGCTCTCGTCCAGGTTCTGCGGGATGGAAGAGTTGATGTACCTTATCTCGTGGAAATGCAGGTATCGGAGTTGCGTCAAAAGCGAACTGATTTCTTCATTTTTGATTCGCTCAGCTTGTGCTGTTGAGTATACAAATGTTCGCAGATATCATAATGTATTCTGCATTTGCCGTGCCGGCCCGGCAACCAACCACAGCATTATTCTGATGATATCGTTTCTATCGGTACTATATGCTTACCAGTTTTAGTTAGGAGTTAGCTACGATGCAACAAAGGCACTACCACCCGACGTTATTTTTTTCTTTATCGAGCAGACAAGCCATATCGTTGTACTGAAACGTCTGGTAAATAACGGAGCCAAAATAAGGGAACATTGGGACAATTTATTGTCCGAGAGCAATGCTGCTCAAATTACTGTCGCATAACAACACCAAAAAAGAAACTCTAGGGCAAACCGTGGAGTGATCACAGAAGCATCACAGGAGCTCTGGCCAGGTAAATAATGCATGATGGCCACCAGTGGAGCCAATAAACCCATCATACAAGAATACAAGTATGGTAGCATAAAAGTTTGGGAATTACAGCCACAAAAGTGACAAACATCTTGGTTTTAGTGGGTTGGACAAATGTAAGCCAACTGACTGCTAGGCCACGCATGTCAGATCGGCAGTCGTGACGGTGCGGAAGGGGGTCATCACCTTTGAACTGTAAACACAGGCTACAATACTGATGATGAACACGGCGACCATGAAAGCAAATTTCGGCGCCCAAAATCCCCGGGCCGTAGATGATCGCGTTGAAACAGACATATTTCAGTCTGGGTGAAGGCCGGCTGCGGCAGTCGACCACGGTTAACATGCTGACGTCCGCTAGGCGGACACCGATCCAGATGATTAGACCACAGGAACTGAGAACGGACAAGATGCCCATCGCCAGGGTGCTAACAGCTAGGAAACGTCCATTGACAGATCCACTGCGGGCAGCGTTGCCGGCGGCCCCAGTCAGTGAGCCTGTGATAATGAAGAAAACGCTGAAGACGATGCCCAAGAAGTAACCAGGGGTTGAAAAGCGGTAAGCCGCTATGCCTGAATTGATAAAGACTATGAACCGAGTCACATTGAATACAGACTATACAGTGTGCTCTGTACGCTAGATTCAGTGAGTGGACATCGGGCACGTGCCGCCCACCATTTTTACTGTGCGGCCGCCAAAAGTAAAATGGGGTGAGCACACCGAAATCTTTTGGACTGACTGGACTGGGCAATTTTCGAATTTTTTAAATCAAAAGGTAAATGTTCGGTTTTTCCGAAAGCCCCTCTCCCTCTTCAGAACCTATGGGGCACTCATTACAGCATCGATACCGGTTACGCTTCCAAGGGCGCCGCCTGATAAGCGCGTAATTATACGGAAAACATGTTACAAGCACATTACCCGAAGCATCATATTCGGAAAAATATG
>JAQGAU010001773.1:0-17755 GCA_034698045.1 Paramacrobiotus richtersi | reverse complement strand
AATAAGATTCCTTTCGGTCGATCGTCTTCTTCCTCTCGTTCGTTCGATTTACCTTTCGTTCGTAATCTACGTAACCTCGATTGTGCATAAGATTTCGAGTCACCTTTCGTTAAGATCGTGGTAAGCGCCGTGTAGGCAACCCACAAGCAACGTAACGGGATCACCTTCCCGTTACCGTTATAGTATGGCGAAGTCTCAACGAGTCTTTGTCTGTCTGCTAGGATCACGGTTTCGCCGATGGCTAGCTTAACTTTATCGGAAAAGATCTTTGCCTTCTTGGACATCGGCTCTCCTGTCGCGGATTCACGTTCCGAAATCTGCAAAGAGCGAAATTCAGCTAAATATAAGACCTAGAAATCTGCAAAAATTATCCTGCCAGCCTTACGTGGATCACTCCACCAGCACTTACTCTTTTTCCCTCCATGTCGGACTGGTTCTTCCGAAATCAGAAAACTTCAATTTGGTTTACTCTTGGAAAAGGGGAGCTGTAAAATTTAGTGCTGATTCCGCAAGGCGAAAGGGCTTAATGAAATGGCGCAGCTAAAAAAGCAGCGGTTTCTGCACTATCTGAAGCCTGGAGCACCAGTATTAATACACAGAACGGCACGCGCCAGTTATAACACGATCTTACGACATCAAGCACGCTTATATTCAGCACCATCGTTATTGGCTTGGGAAGAAAATGGCGTGCTTGGACGAATGGAATTCTTCATCGTGATACCGCCCATATTCAAGACTCCACCTTCAGTTAATAGAGGATATGGAAAGTGTGCGCTGACATACGTGCTGACATACTGTACGCCGAGACGCGTCACGATACGTGGTCGGTGACTAACCGTGACTTGGTGGTCCCAAACGATGCTGGCGCCGGTGGTAAACTTTTGCGCGACCCTGATTTTACTCGCACTTACTGTATGTTTATGGGTTGATATGTCTTATGACTATGTGTATGAGGTAAGTACCTAGCCGGTGCTTTGTCCAAGGAAGCCGCATATTATTCTCAACAGAACTCTTACGAACTGTTATGTCACAGTGATTATTAGCGAGTACAAAGGTTTTTTCTGACCATAGATTTGTTATGTTACAGAATAGGACCTTTATTAATCATACAGCATGTAACGGGGATTCGGATTCAGCAACACTGGACATAAAAGGACTGCACGTTGTGGCTGTGCATCTACAGTATGGAGTTTATTGACACTAGTATATGGTTGTACAAGGACTTATTAGTTACAAATGAAATTGAAAGGAAACCGTTTTTGTGAAGTGTATGGTTTGTTTCACAGAACCGTTTTTTTACTACAGATGCAGCAGCAAGAAGTCAAGCCGGCATTCTTTGATATACGCAAAAAATACGTGATAGTGGATCAACTGTTTGTACTTTGTCGTATCAGAGTTTATTGTTCCGAAACTGGAGTGTCGTTATGGAAACGATCTCAGTGTTGTTTAAACAGAATTTTTCGCCTGAAGTGTGTTTCTTGTACACGGCCGTTCATTGCAAAAATGTTACAGCTGTATAATATTCGCACTTCTTTTGAAGTAATGCGTAACCAGTCCAGCTTGCAAAGATACGTAGTCACGAATGGAATCTAACGCCCAACATTTATCGAAGATTCTGTGGCGATCAGAGTAACATGGGTGATAATTTATACGCTAATCTCCAAAGCAGGCATTTGCTAGTGCGTACAATGCTATTCCAGAGAATTCTGTGGTATGTGCGGATGCTTGTTACGGTTTCATGTTAAGCACAAAATCGAGTAATAAGTGCGAGCGACAGTCATGCGTTATATCCGCAGAATTAACATTCACGGTTTATACTGTTTGATGATCCTAGCGTTCCTGACGTTTCCTTACATGTGCATACAATTCCTGCTTCACATATTCCAGCCACATGTTTTCCAGTCTGAATCAAAAGTAATCTTGTTTTGGACAGATCTTGACAGCATGTTTCCGCACATTAAAGAGCATCTTAGCAGATGCGTCAAGCAAAGATGCCACTTGACGGATGATCACACCCGTCTGTCGGAAGCGTCGGCTGTTGTATTCCACGCATGGGATTTGAACTATGACGATCTCCCGAGACACCGTTCGAATAAAGAAGTGTACGTTTTTTATTCCCTGGAATCACCCGAGTACAGCAGGGACAGCAACGATCCAGTATGGGATCACTTTTTCAACCTCACTTGGACGTACCGTTTGGACTCGGATATCGTGGATATGGGGTACTTTGCAGACTGGCATGTTCAGAAATGGGAAAGAAACGATACTACTCGTGAATTTGTGCGTCGGAAGAATAAAAGAGCTATGGCACTGGTGTCAAATTGTCGGTCATTTGGAAATAGGGAAGCGCTTGTTAAAGAGCTTGGGAAACATTTTCCTGTGAATGTTTATGGTAAATGCGGAGAGGTCAGGTGTCCCAAGGAGAGTCCGGAGTGTGAGCGGACGCTCATTGGAAATTACAGTTTTTATTTAGCTTTTGAAAACAGGTAAAACTTTCCATATTAATAAAACGAATTGTGTGTTTACTACATTCTGTTTCCAGTCACTGCAAAGACTACCTGACGGAAAAGGTCATACGAAGTTACAACTACGAAGCTGTTCCGGTGGTTTACGGAGGAGGAAATTACACGCGGTTCTTCCCAAAGCACTCCTGTATCAATGCGGACGACTTTGCTTCTCCAAAAGATTTAGCAGCTCATCTACGCCACCTAACCGTATCGCGAAGCAGATACGAAAGTCTGCTTGAATGGCGATACGGTGAAAGATACACACGCAATCCAGGTCTTATATATAACACTTCGAGCATTTGTCGGTTGTGTGAATTGTTCCACGGTCCAAAGTTTGCTCAGAGAAAGAGGACAGTTGATCTGTATCAGTGGTGGATCGTCGCAGGGAATTGCACATCGTTTCCAAATGCTGTGTGATGCGCTAAAATTTTAGGTGATGCTGTCGCAGTATTAACGGCGCTCCATCGATAGCGATTGTTTTTTTACTTATATTCCGATTAGCTCAAGGCAAGGTCCTACAAGATCAGGTACAGAGACTGGTACATTGCAGAATGCGGGTCCTGTCAACGGCAGTATAAAGCATTTTACGAAGATTACCACGGTAGCTGCACCTTTCAACAAAATATATCACGCTTAATAGCCAATCCGCAAGTCAGCATTTATTCAAATCGCCGCACGAATCACATCCAGTAGCCGAAGAAAACGAAAAATCACGTAAAACGATGTCGCATAGATAAAAAACTTGGAATACACTGACCACACCAAAGAAGTACTTACTAGTAGTAAGATAATTTTGCGTATCAGTGAGATTATGCATGAGCTTCTGAAGCCTTTCTACAGAATAATTTGAACGAAACCCGCGCTGAACCAGCAAGTCAACTTCTGAGCCGTTCGTTTCTACCATACGTCATTCAAAGGTAATCCACATATTCAGCGTCGTATCGTACGCTTCTGAGCAGCATGCCTCTTCAAAACAGCTCCTCCCTGCATAATCCACTTTTACTTCGGTCTGACCACCGTACACAATAATCCGGCCATACTGAACTCGGGCAGAATGCCCAATTCGCGCAGTATTCAGATCCGCGATTCGTTCCCATACAGCGTTCTCCGTCAGCTTGGTTAAGTCCAAACGGTAACAGTGGTGGGCGTTACCTTCAGCACCCCTATCCGGCTTACACTCGGTGCCGCCGATCACGTACAGAAACGAGCCACACTGGATCATGGCGTTGTCAATCCGGGGAAACGGCAAGAGCGGAAGATATTGCCATGCGTCAGTGGTAGTGTCGTACAGGCCAATGGTGTTACCAAGCTCCAGATAAGTGAATTTGTACAGGATTCTGCCGCCTTGATCCCCAATGCTGTCCCAAAATGCAATAAAGCATCCGATTTTATCCTGGCCTGATAGTTTCACGTGGCACAAGGAATACCTGCAAGAGAAACATCGTAAACACAAATAAATGATGTGAGACAGTTTTCTCTGGTCAAATGCATGCATTGAACCGGTTTTCACACTTTTCGTCTACTTTCTGCGCCGTGTAAAGCAAGCACACCATTTTAACCCGAAAACTTAACCTTTTTTTCCTGAGCGGTTCTTTACCATACTAATTATAATTTTTTTTTATTTTTTTGGTTGATTTTTATTGACAAGGATTCACCGATATCAAGATAAACAGCAAAAATGCCCGTCCTTCGCAACTACACAAGCACTGCTACACGAGTCCACTACACAAGCATTATCGATCTCGTACTGAGCGTGTCAAATACTCACTTTGCGCGTTCAACATCTGACTCCACTTCTGGTCCATCTTTTGATCCGATCGAAGCCAGCGCCGTGCGTTGTTTAGTATTCCGATCAGTCCGATAGAAGCTGACCCCATACCCGCCGTCATCCATATACCTGGACTGTTTCCACGTGACCTCAAGACTGTACAGGTGATCTCCTACAGCGATGTTTTCATCCGCTTTCTCCATGTTTAACCAGTTCCAGTAAGGTGCAACACCGATCATCCTGCTCATGTTGATACCGCGTTTGTCAAGTTCTTTCCCGCCTGCAGACATCGTTTGCCGCAGTTGATAGTCAAGACACGAATTCGAGGAATCTTACTTGAGATTTGATGAGTTTCGCTACCGGTCGCTCTTTTTGGTGGCTTTTCCGGTTTCCAGGATTGGGGAACCAGGGCCGCCAGCAGATCATTAGCAGAATCATCCCACACGACTTGAGCCAAAATCGGGCTTAAAACATCAAGATTCTTTCGGTGTTTTGGATCGTGCTCACACCAAGCGTTGACAGCCTAAAATCCACAAAAAAACGCTAAGCAGCTGTGCAGTTATGCTACACAAAGACGGTAATTTTAATACTAACCTTAAAAAAATTGATCAATGTTCATTTTTATGTTTATTACCGAAGATTTATTATTATTAACAGATAAATGTATATTTATTAAAAAATAAAATTATTTTTATATTACACATTTTTTTTAAATGTACTTTTATTTATTAAATTTTATTTTTATTTATTAAAATATCTTTTTTTATAAAACAAGCAGTTCAATAGTCGAGCAAACCGGATCCTTGACGTGATCTGAAACATGATCAACTTCACGAAGTACCTTGCACACGTCTTCCTCTTTCAACGGCAGGAATGCATCATCTGACAGCAGTGCGACCAATTCTTCGGCAGAAAAATCCAAAAACCCACTGGACTGACTGACACTTCCCATTCTCAACGAGAAGGCTGCGACAACCAGAGTGGTAACTTTTTCAAAGGCACACGCACTCCCCTTTCGCCACATTCGACAGAGGTCGTCCATTTCCAACTGGAGTGGCATTGTCCGTAGAATAGTACAACATTCTTCTTCCATCCGGTCCAGCTGGAGATACTTGGCCACAACGATAAAGTCCCACAAGTTTGTCCCGGAGATATCGAGCTTCAACTTCATATTTGACAGGCTATTCAACACTGCCAGAAAGCTCACCATATCGATGTTTTCGGGAGGGCCCAAAGAGACAACGTCCAGATTATTATCGGCGTGAAATTTGAAGAGTGAGGCAAAGTATGGAGAGGTCTCGATGAGCGTTTGTTTGTCGGCCAGGATCACAGTGTCGCCGATGGATAGCTTGACTGGGATTGGAAAGAGCTTTGGCTTTTTGCGCATCGGTTCATCTACCTGTAAACGGTGAAATTCGGTTAAGTAGAAGTGTAAAAGTAACAAAGATTCTTTCAGCCTTACGTGGGCCATTCCACCAGCGTTCAGGTTTTTTCCTTCCATCAGACTAGTCCTTTTGAAATCACAACCCTATCTATAAGTGGTTCTCTTCCGGGAAATGTAGTTCCGAACTTCGGCGTTACCGTTACAGTCGAAAAAACGCAGTAGCACAGCAATGGCGCCTCTAACTGCTTCTACACGATCACACGTAAAAAATAAAAATTCAACCTGTTTATACCCGTCGAAACACGCTCGTGTGAGATCAACCACGCTTGCAGCTTGTGGCGCCGCCTTGACAGGCGTAACTTGGTTGGTGTGGAATATGGCTTCATTGGCTTGCCAGGCTGTCAGCTTCTGGGCAGGTAGACTGCTAAAGGGTAACGAGAACTGATTCTTACTAACAATTGTAAGTCTTACAATTGTTGTGCTGTATGCAATAATGCAAGTGTACTTCTATGAATGTTTTATTTTATTTGTTTTCTATGTATTGAGTTTATTATCGCCCAGGTATGCACAAAAAAAAATACTCAACAACATCAGCTCAAATAAAATAAAATGAATCTTTTATTCTCATACTAATTTAGTGCTGGATTCATACTTTTCTGTTTTCTGAAAACTGAAACAGAAAATATTTTTCTGTTTTCGAAACAAAAATGATCCAAGCAGATTGTCTGTCTCGCAGACTCAAACATTCTTCTGTTTTCTGGATAATATTATGTTTTAACACCGTCTGTTTTGCGGTTTCCTCATACTTCTGGGATCTGTTTGAAACATACCGGTACTGCGCGCTACGCTACAGTCTACAGATATATGTACTTGTAGAGTACTTATTTAAAAATAAAATAATATCCAATAATATCGCGATATACATACTTACCTATACACATACATGTACATTACTGAATTTACTGTATACGTACATGAATGCGTGCTGCCAGCGAAAGTAACGAACAAGTTTGATACCAATACGCATTTGCCGAGAACATGGCTTTAATTGCGAACCACATAATCTAAAAGCAAAAATTTGCGTAACCATAGAACATTTACAGGAACCGGTCGATCCGGACCGAGTTCCATACAAAACGTTATCACTGACTGCCGCAAACGAGCCAACTGAAGCCTCAACATCTCTCAGTAAAAAAAACGCGTTAGGCTACCTGTGTCACGATTTATAACGAATATCCGAGAAGACAGTCCAGCAATTTAGCACTGGGTCATGCGCCTCGGACCAGCTTGCTTTTTCTGAAACGAATCGTGTATCCCGTTGGTGGTTTTGCCTCCGTACACGACGATACGGCCGTGTTGAATTTTGGCAAAGTGTTGAATTCTCGGTACGCTAAGATCATTCAGGATTCATCCCTTTGAACGCGGTTAAATCCCGTTCACGATGCGTTTCCTGATCTTCGTCCCGTACACAGCTTTCTTCCTGATTTTCTTCCCATTCACTCCCACTTTTCTCATTGTTTGTAACATTGACCAAACCCGGACGAGCCTTCTATGACTATCGAGCCTTCTCACCGGCCTTATGCTTACTTGTTAGTAGCTGTACATTTAAGCCGGTACCCGCATACTTTGAGAAAGAAACGATAACCGAGTGAACCTTACAATATTATGGAGTCTTATATTATCGGCTGCATGATACAACCATCAAGCGCGACGGCGATAGACCAGATACAGAGTATCTTTACGTTAAATATTGCGGATCGCAATAGGCAGTTCCATACTGCCTGATAATCAGATCGAGAAAATGCAACACTTTTCGGCATTCAAGAACTCACTATCATGCGCTACATCCACTGGATCCGCACAACCGGTCCCATTTGCATGATAATCCTCGCGTTCCTCACATTCCCCTATTTCTTCCTGAACTTCTTACTTCGTCAGAATCATCCCGATTTGAACGGCCGCAAGGTGATCTTGTTCTGGACCAGATGGTTCGGCGGAAAGTTCCCACAAATCGGAGAAAACCGCAACAACTGTCTGTATCAGAAGTGCTACCTTACGGATGACCGGTATTATCTACCAGAAGCTTCCGCTATTGTATTTCATGCACGCAATCTAATTGACCATGATCTGCCTAAAACCCGTTTGCACAACCAGTTGTACGTGTTTTACATCATGGAATCACCCGTTCACACCGGAGCGAACGTCTCCAGTACAAAATGGCGGAACTTTTTCAACCAACCAAGATCTAGTCCATGAATCCAGCATAGGGCCATGCGCGTCGCACCAGTCTGCTTTCTGTTGAAATGACTCGTGTTTCGGTTGGGCGGTTCGGCCGCCGTACACGAGGATACGGCCATGCAGAATTGTGGTAGAGTGTCGAATCCTCGGGGCCCACCATCTTGGTCTAGTCAACAAGTTGCTACAAAACACTCATTTGTCGAGAACACTGCTTTGATTGCTAACTAAAGTAAGGGTCTATTTCGCACATAAACACAAAACTTCGTATTTACAGCAGCCTCTCGATCCGGATCGAGTTCTTTTTCGTACGAAATATTACAGCGTCTGCCGGATATGTACAATATGGGTAAACGGAAGCTGTTCACTGAGGGGTCTATACAAAAGAAATAAGAGACAAAACCGCAATGACCATCAGTACTATGAAAAACATCGAACAAACGAAAGTAAAAAAGGTATACGATGACACAGTTACGTTTAAACAGTACTTTAGCGTTGCTTAAGCATCTATCTCATTCAGAAAAACGCTTCTGAACAGTTTACATCCAGTAGACGTCATTTCCTGTAATCACCATTTACGACGAAGATCCGAAGATCGTCCAGCAGTTCAGCATCGGGTCATACGCCTCGGACCATCTGGCTTCTTCAAACGACACGTCCACGTGTCTTCCACTGATCCCTCTTGCACGCGACTGGGAGGTTTGGCCTCCGTACACGATGATACGGCCATGTTGAAGTTTGACAGAATGCTGGATCCTCGGTGCGTTGAGATCGGCGATCCGTTCCCATTCAGTGTTCATCGCTTCGACCCTGGCAAAATACAGTTCCTGATCTTCTTCCCGTTCGCTGCTTTCTGCCTGATCCTCTTCCGGTTGACGGGTTTCCTCCCAGTCTCTCTCCTTTTCCTGGTAATATGCGAATTTGGCCAAATTCAAGCGGTAACAATGCTGAGAATTTGCACCACTAAATTCGTCCAACGGCTGATATTCCTTTCCCCCAATCACGTACAGAAACGAGCCACACTGAATCATCGCACAGCCAATCCGTGACAACGGGAAACAAGGAAGCTCTAGCCATTTGTCAGTCACAATGTCGTATAGGCCAATAGCGTGGACCACGTTCTCCGCATATCCCGCATCCCACAGAAACTGGAGGCGCTGTCGGTACGAAACAAAGCAACCGATTTTGTCACGGTCTGCCAGTTGTACGAAGCATAAACTGTACCTGCAAAGTTACAGAAACCTTCAAGGAGGCAGAAAAAATCAGGCTGCGGGCAATCTAAGTGTTTAACTTGTTACTTTTTTCGTGCTACATCAACGTTATTAAAGCGCATTACTGCACTAACAGATAATTCAATTACTTAAGTTACTCTTGTGTTATGCTAACCAATGCCACCTGCTTAATAATGGTATGTGGTTTCGATTGGGCAGTATTTATTGGGTATCGGTTACAAAGTGAGAAAGGCAAACGCGGAATATCGAGAGTTTAGCTTACTCCGGTCGAGGATCATCTGGCGCAGCCACTTCCGGGCAGCACATCGCTTCACAACGCTCGCATTCTTTACTTTTCAGATCAATCCGACAGAAGCAAGGATTCACCCCTTCATCCTGAGCATAGTTTTTATTCTCCAGGCAATACAGAAAATTTCCGACAATGATGCCGTCGCTAGCACAAGCTTCCTCCAGCAGTTCTGCATCTACATACAGCCGAGACGAAATAAATATCGGAACTGTCTGAAAACAGATTCATAATGACTTCGTTTTTACTTCTCACCGGGAATTTTATAACTCTCGCTGTTGACCATTCTCTTTGGCTTTGTGTCCGGCTTTTGGTACTGGCGAGATATGGACTTGATCAAATGTTCGGTAAACTCGTCCCACACAAGTTCAGCCAGAACCCGCTGTAATACTTGCTCCTGCTTCCGGTTGTCGGGATCGTGATCGCACCATGATTTAACAGCCTGCCAAAGCAGTCGCACAAGTACAGATACACCCTAAAGTGCCAGCGCAGAGAGTGCTTGCTGAAGTTACTGAATCTTGCTTACCTTACAAGCGTCCTTCTCCGTTAACGGCAAGAAGCGATCATCGGACATCAGTGCGACCAGTTCATCCGTAGAAAGACCCAAGAACTCCTCGGACTGGCTGGCACTTTCCATCTTGAGGGAAATTCCTACCACAGCCAGTTCCGCAACTTTGCCTGTGGCTAATGCTTGTCCATTACGCCACAAGGGAAGCAGGTCATCCATCGTCAACGTCGGCAACATTTCGCGCAAAGCTGTCAGGCACTCGTCCTTGGTCTGCTCCACTTGGAAGTATTCGGACAGAACAATATAATCTTTCAAGTTTCTTGCACTGATATTCAGTTTGACGTTAGTACTGGCGAGGCTGTACAGCACGGCCAAAAAGCAGTCCAAATCCGCATTCTCGGGAGGGACCAGAGATACGGTTTGCAAACTGTCATCGGCGTGGAATCTGTGCAGAGAGGCAAAGTATGGTGAGATTTCCGTGAGTCTCTGCTTGTCCACCACGATCACACTGTCGCCAACGGATAGCCTGATTC
The DNA here is from genome assembly GCA_034698045.1 of Paramacrobiotus richtersi. Classification (NCBI taxonomy): domain Eukaryota; kingdom Metazoa; phylum Tardigrada; class Eutardigrada; order Parachela; family Macrobiotidae; genus Paramacrobiotus; species Paramacrobiotus richtersi. Next base: position 7,302 of record JAQGAU010001773.1, on the reverse strand, counting down.
TGCTGGAAGAAGACGGTGATTTCTTCCTCGTAGGCTCTCGTTTTGATTGCTGAAAAAGGGAACGAGCTAAAATGAAATCCCAAAAAGCGGCTAAATTGTGCTGCCCGACTTACGGGAACCGATCCACCAGGATTTACAGCATCTCGCTCCATATCGGAATCAGTCGCACCAATCAACCAGATCCTTCGCTACGCGTAAGGAGATTCAAGTAAATTTAGTTCCTGAAGTAAAACTCTTACTGTCACGGTTTACGAGTACACACGAGAAATATCATTCAGCGCGCAACAATAACGCAACTTGGTTAAAAATCAGACCGGCGGCGGCCTAGGATTACGGAAAATGAGCTGGCACATGCAGGCAACCATGTGAAAAATGCCCGTTCAAACACGTTCTGTGGCAAGAGCCAGACCGATCCCGGAACCGGTTCCATCGGTCCGTCTCGCTCTGGTTCTATTTATTAGCATTGGGGAACCGAGCTAGAGATAATTGTTGTTTGCACACTGTATTAAAGGCCAGTTTTTGGCGTCTTCGTCTCAGTTTTAGATACTAGAAATCTGCGCCGTGGCATTTCTTTCGTTGTTTGTTTCCGTTTTGATAGTCGTTAAGATAAACCTATGTGCAGCGGGAGCTACCCATCAATCTGTGCCGGAGGTTTATCCGGAAGCTCTTTTTTGGACCGATTATGGTAAGAATCTCCAAGCAGACAAAATTTGATGACAATCGAGCCTTCTCACCGGCGGTATGCTTCGTAGCGGTACATGAAGCCGGCATCCGCATACTGCAGTGAGAAAGAAACGACAACCGAGAGAACCGTACAGTACTTGTATTATGGAGTCTTATCTTATCGGCTGCATGGTACAACCATCAAGCCCGACGGCGATAGACCAGATACAGAGTATCTTTACGTTAAACATTGCGGATCGCAATAGGTAGTTCCATACTGCCCGATAACCACAGCATCAGAATGTAACACTTTTATTAATCAAGCGCTCAGTACCATGCGCTACATCCACTGGATCCGCACAACCGGTCCCATTTGCGTGATAATCCTCGCGTTTCTCACATTCCCCTATTTCTTCCTGAACTTCTTTCTTCGTCAGAATCATCCCGATTTGAACGGCCGCAAAGTGATCTTGTTCTGGACCAGATGGTTCGGCGGAAAGTTTCCCCAGATCGGAGAAAATCCCAACAACTGTCTCAATCAGAAGTGCTACCTGACGGATGACCGGTATTATCTACCAGAAGCTTCCGCCATTGTATTCCATGCGCGCGATCTAATTGACCATGATCTGCCTAAAACCCGTTTAAAGAACCAGTTCTACGTGTTTTACATCATGGAATCACCCGTTCACACCGGAACGAACGTCTCCAGTGCAAAATGGCGGAACTTTTTCAATCTGACATGGACTTATCGTTTGGACTCGGATGTCCCGGATTTGGGGTACATTCTCAACTGGAAAGTGGACAAGTGGGAGAAGAACAATGCGATCAAAGAGTTTTTGAGAAATAAGAACGGACGGGCCATGGCGCTTCTATCCAACTGCATAACGGACGGGAATCGAGAAGAATATATCAAAGAGCTTGGAAAGTACTTCCCTGTGGATGTTTATGGAAGGTGCGGAAAGGTCATGTGCCCGCGACGGAATCCCGATTGCGAGAGGATGGTTGTGGGAAAATACAGCTTTTATTTGTCCTTCGAAAACAGGTACACCAGAAAAAAATAATTAAATAAAAGAAAAAACTCATCCAAAATGATAGCGATTTTCGTTCTAATTTACTTTTTTTATTTAATTTAATTTTATTTATTTTATTAAAATCTTATTAATATTTTTTATTAATATATTTAGTATTTTTTTTATTAGTATTTTTAATTAATATTGTTTATGAATATTTTTTGTATTTGCTATTAATATTTGTTATTAATATTTTTCATGAATATTTTTTATGAATAATAATTAATTTGTATTAGTTATTAATAAAAATCGATAATATTATTTTTTTAAATTACATTCTAATTTACAGTCATTGTAAGGATTACGTGACGGAAAAGGTCATACGCGGCTACAAGTACGGAACGGTCCCGGTAGTGTACGGTGGAGGAAATTATTCAGGGCTCTTCCCGCCGAATTCCTACATCGATGTGGACGATTTCGCATCTCCGAAAGATCTAGGATCGTATTTACATGGTTTAGTTTTATCACAAGAAAGGTACGAAAGTCTGTACGAATTGCGCTTCGATGAACGGAACGTTAATTTACAGCCGTGTACTGATGTATCTTGCGGTATTTGTCGGTTATGTGAACTTGTAAATGATGGGAATTTCACTACGTCAAGCACGGTCGCTGATCTGCATCAGTGGTGGACAGTTGAAGGGAACTGTACGTCGTTTAATAAAACAACTACGACATACAGATGGGACATTTCCGTATGCTATGGTTAACTAAAATTTGCCCTTTTTTTACTTCCACTGGTAAATTTTCAAAGTTAACTATTGTCGTAAAACTTTTTTTGAAACTTAAAACGGACATCATTTAAAAAATATTATATAAAAAAATCATTATTAAAACTAGTAAAAAAACATCATTCTTAAGGACATTATTATAATCATCATTATTAAATATTATTCAAAAAAGACATTACTAAAAACAATTTATTTAAAAAAATTATTATTAAAAAACACCATTATTACGGATTTTATTATCATCATCATTATTAAAAAGATTATTGAAAAAAATTATTAAAAATAATGATTATTATAAATATTAAAAAACACCATTATTAAAAACACTATGATCATTTTCACTAAATTTATAAGCATACTAGACAACCTTAAGTTCGCATAGAGACGCGATCCGACTCGGCAATTCAACGGCAAAAACCTGATTTTTCTCTTTATTGAAAACGCAGAGCAATTACAGGAGTCCATGACTCCCTGTACCATTTCTTGTGCAAAGACACTGCAAAAGTGAAGAAAATCCAATCAAAAAAATCCACAAAAAGCCCGCCTGACTACTTTTTCCTCACAAAAACCCGAAGAAATCCACGGACACGTTATTCCCAATCTGGGGTAAAATAAAGCAAAATCCCCCCAAACAAACGTACAAAAGTTGAACTATTTACAAAACCTTCAACACAAAACACACCACGAACCATACGGAAAATCCCAGTTAACTTAAAAGGAATACATTAACATCTCTGACGAGAATTCCCCATCAAAAAACACAAGTTTCACGCAATCACGTCCAGTCGGTCACTCCTTCTGTCCCGGATGGGGATAGGGAACATGCGGTCCGTTGGCCGCGCGGAACGCCCGGTATTTGTAGTATTCCGGATGGTCGCACTTGTCGGCCATCTCCTCGACTAACGCCCGCGGGAGGGGGTTCTGTGAGCACTTGACTCCCTTGCACAGGCACTGTCAATGACAGAGCACCGAAAATTATACATTTTATCCATGGTTTATCATTATTTACACGAAAATTACACATTTGATAATGGTTTATCATTATAATCCGAAAATTACACATTTGATCATGGTTTTATCATTATTATGCGAAAATTACACATTTGATCATAGTTTCTCATTATTATACGAAAACTACACATTTGATCATGGTTTATCATTATTAGACGAAAATTACACATTTTATCATGGTTTATGCTTACTAGGAAAGTGCACTCGCTGATGGCGGGCACTGAATGACCGAAGCGAAGGAAGTCCGTACATACAGCAGGGCAACATGAATTAAAGCAGTTTACAACCAGGGTTGGGTAGTAAAACTCTTCTGACCGCTTACTTAAAATTACTGTCCGACATGGCTATTTTACTTACTATATTTTCATGAATCCTACTATTTACTTACTAGTCACCTTTGGGTATTGCTTACTACTTACTTTTCTTTCACTCACATTGCTTAATGTTTTCGGCAAAGTTGCAGACCCAAAAGAACACAAAAATCTTTTGTTAATTGCGGCCGTGCAGAACAGGCGTTTAATACAACAGAGTCCAAGTCCAAGCAAGTGGCCAGCTAAGAAAATTACTCTTTTTAAAATTTCCCAAACAGCTTTCGTCAGGTAAAACGCACTTGGACTGACTTCCCAAAATAATACATTTAAGGTAGTACATTAGATAAAAAACAAACTTTAAAGAAATAACAAATTTCAACAAGAAGTAAATTGTAATAAGCAAGATGGATAAATAAATAATGGCAAATGTTAATAAAGAATAATAGAATAAACATCATATTGGATTAATAAATAAATAAAATAATAAAAATAGTGACCGACCGACCGACAGACACAAGGACGGACAGACATCGAAACCCATTTGAGCTGAATATAGAAGACCTTCGCTCCGCTTCGGTCGATTATGCGAAAATTACACATTTATCATGGTTTATCATTATTATACGAAATTATACATCTTATCATGATTTTATCATAATTTTTATTATACTTTCTGTAATAGTCAACCATCAAACAATAAGATCAATACGTTTTTTTTCTATGAATTCAAAAAATTTTTCAAAAAATGCATAATAAGTAACATACATGCGAATCAATTCAAGCAGGCATACAGGAGTGACGAAAAGCAAATTCGAATAATATTAAAACTGACAATAAGCAACAAGGTTTCAGTTTACGAATTTTTTGTTGTTGTAATTTCCACATTTGTTTCCTGCTACAGACGTTTTAGCAATGAACAGGACATTTTTCTAAACCATACAGTACGACAACAATTCAATAAACTCAAAAAATAGGCATTTCGCTACGTGGAAATAGAGCCACAAAAATACAGTACCAAAAACTAAATAAAAAAAACCAGTTTTTAGATTTTCCTTTAGATTTTTAGATTGAATCGCTATCGTTAAAATATGTACAAAACTATGACTTACACTACGCGCCGCAAGACCATATCTGATCCACTCATACAGCGCGATATTGCGCGCCTCGGCCACATTCAGTCCACTGTTGAATCCGCCGTGGTACGCATACGGAAAGGTGACGATAATGTCGCCCTGCTCCTGACTGGCCTGTAAATACACCAAGTTCTTTCACAATAATTCCCACTAGAACACGGTATGTATTTGTAAAAATTAATTACAATGGACCAAATCATAATTTAATAATTTTACCAATATCAGTCAATACTTTAAATGTTTGGGAATTTATTTTAAAATTTAAAACTTACTTATTGTATTATTTTATGATCCATTTTAGTATTTAAATTAGTACTATTTATTTTACGATTTATTATAATATTTAAATAAGTATTATTTATTTTAAAATATTTATTATAATTCAGGATAAAAATACGATATCAACGGCGTATGGTCGGAAACTTCAAACTATATCACAAAAGAAATATTAAGTTGTCGGTCTGCGCACCGAAAATACAGGAACTCCATGCTGCAGGAGAATATCCGGGCGAATAATATGGGACTTCTCCCTCATAAACGCAGCACAACAGTGGTCATCGTACCCGAACAAATCTGGAAAACACATGTCACAGAGAAAAAATCCAAATTTTACGTAACATTATCGCCGAATATACTACAATAATTCGCTGCAGTGCATTTCACTGATACAGAATACAAATAAATGGTACAAAAAATTAATGTGAAATTAATCCAGAATGAATTCAAAAATTATTCGTCCAGCCAGTCAACTGCGCAGTTTTTCTCGGAGATTGTTTCCCCGTCAAAATCAAGAACCATATCCATTATCCAATTACAAAGTCAATTTATCCAGTTCGATTCTTGATTTGTACAAAATTTCAGAAAACAATTAGAAATTGTTTTAATTAAATTAAAAAAAATAATTTTAATTAAAATTTTTTTTAGAAATTGTTAGAAAATTGTAGAAAAACAATTTGCACTGTTTTCCCCAACTAAACTGACCTTTGACAGCATTCTCCAGTTTTTCCCCATAGGCCGCCGGGACGGCCGTCCACTCCTTGTTGTCGCCCTCGTGCAGATAATTAATCGAGTACAAATCAGCATCTTCCGTGTGGAAGCCGAATGTGGTGCCAAACGCCCCGAAATAAAGGTAAGGTGACGTCACGCCGGGAATGTTACGCTTCTCGGGGTCGATGGTCCGCGTCAGGCACGGCAGATTGTCGCTGCCCAGATTCCAGTACTGTACAAATTAAAATTACAAATTTTACCCAATTTTCTCCTCCGCACGTGGCAGTATGCATATGATTGCGTAATGCAGTTTTTAGCGAAAATAATGTTTTTTTATTAATCTTTCTACACCGTGTAAAAAAAGTTCTTTGTATAAAGCGGCATGGTTATGTTGGTGCAACGGATCGCAAAAAAATCGTAAAACGGTGCATGTCGTGAATCATTCGGTAATGAGATAAATAAGGAAGGAAAGGATCAAAATACAGGTACCGATACGTGAAGAAACAATCGAAGAACAGCGCAAATGACGCTCGCTGCCATCAATACCAATTAACCTTTCAATTGTCAACGATATTTCCGCCTTTTTTGGATTCGTATTCTGTTGACTTTACACTACACATTCACATCATTTCACATTCAATTTTCATTTCAGACAATCACGTGAATTATTTTATGAAATAAATTACATGAATTTCTGACTGATATTTATTGTATGAATTAAATCATTTGAATGTATCGGTGTTTTAATAACAGTTAGCATTTCTGTAGGCCCACATTTATAATAATTTCGACAATAAATAATTTAATATACTTTCCGTATTTTTCTTGTTGAACATAATTTTAGCGATATTTCCGCCTTTTTTGCATTCGTATTCCATTGACATTACACAACACATTTAAAATCATTTCACATTAATTTCCATTGCAGACTATTACGTGAATTATTTCATGAATCAAGTTATCTTATTTTTTTACTGATATTTTTTTCTGAATTAAATTATTTTTATGTAGCGGTATTTTAATAACAGTTGGTCTTCCTGTAGGCCAACACTTCAAATAATTTAAATAACTAACTTCAAATAATTTCTGTATTTTTCTGGTTACAACATAATTTCCACATATCTCATCTTATTACACATAAAAAACCATTATCATCGCATACCTGGAGGCCGGGTTTCATGACCGACCCGGGCACATCCGCCGCGTACAGGGCATGCAGACCCTTCTGCTCCCGCGTCTCCCAGTACTTGGCGTACACATCCCCCTTACCGCCCTTACTCTGCCACTTCTTCTCCAGCTTCTGCGTCTCCGCCCAGCTGGCCTTCTGCCACGCCTCCGTCAGCATGTCCACGGATGCCTCCCGCATCAAGTGGAAACAGCCATCCTGTGCTTTGGTGAA
>JAQGAU010001772.1:0-17761 GCA_034698045.1 Paramacrobiotus richtersi | reverse complement strand
TGTTTACTGCATGTCATGCACATATGCATGGCACCTGCTGGACGGAATAGGCCAGAGGAATAAAGTTGTTGTTGTTGCTGTTCTTTCTGTGCTTGGAACTGATCTTCCTGTAGTTTTATCTGGTGAAGCTACACTTGATTGCGCAATCTTTCTTTTTCTTCCGCTGTTTTTTGCGCTAGCTCAAACCGTTTTGACCGCTCTTCGTCCAAATCTACTAATACTTCCATGGGATCCTTTTGCTTTTTCCTTCCTTTGCTGCTTTTCTGGTTTAAGTCCACTGCTTTGCGCTTTGATGTATCTTTCTCAAATATTTCCCGTATCTCCGTACTGTCGTCTGAATCGGCCTCTCGGTCTAACCATTTGTCCAGTCTATGGTCATATGCGCTGCGCGGCTCCTCTTCTGTCTGAGCGGGATCGCCTGCGTGCGCTGCCGCTTCTCTCTCTTCCCTTTCATTCACGCTGCTTGGTGTGGCTGCACGTGCTCGAGCAGTACCGCTGCCTGGGAACATAAGCTGCACAACATCTTCTGTTCCGTCCGTGCTATTGCTAACATATGGTGGTACATTTCCTGGTCTTTCAAAGAAAATCGGGTCCAACACATCCCAGTTCTTGCATTTCCTCAAGATTTTTGCTGAACAACACAGTTTCCTTAGAAAAGTATTGTGAGTCGATCTACCATTCCAATTAAAACTATGCAAATTTTTTTTGTCACAAGTTAGCGCAATTTTCAACTTGTTCTGTTTTTTAAAGTAAGTTATATCAAACAAACGAAAAACCGGCAGTTTAAACTAATTTTTTTTAAACTTTGTTTTTTCATCACGTAATCACTTGTTTACGAGTTGGCATATAGCTAGGACTACTAATCTGTAAAAACATGTTAAAAGTATTACGTAATTGTGACAAGCTTACTTTTAATTGTCAGAATCTCCAGTTTCCCATTGCGGTCAAGATTTTGTTCGTCGCCTTCTCCAGTCTGCTTCAGTATGCAGTTTGCCTCTCTCCATTCTTTCTCTAGTGCAGTGAGCTTATATTTCACCATATCCCATTCACGGTTATTCACGCCTTTAGTCCGAAGAAATTGCACTATCTCCTGACAAACGTCCTTTTTGGTTTTGCCTTTCGCGCCAGCTTCATTTGCGCATTTATAACGAAGATAATTTCCTTGAATTTGAAGCCACTCCAGTATTACCTTTTTCCGGCTTCCCTTTCCAACTTTTCCACGGGCTTGCGTCGGTTTTATCGGATCGCTTGACTAGATCTGAGGCAGCGGCCGTAGATTTTTCCGTAGCGGCAGTTGTCTTTTTTGGTGATGTCGGCTTGGTTGGTTTTGGAGCTTTATTTCTGCCTCTTTTCTTAGGCGATAACGGCGGCGGCATATTGTTTTAGCGGCTTTTACAGTTATAAAAAAATCGTATAAGCAATTTCAAAGTCTTGTCTTCGAAAAAAACGCGTTAAGCACTGCGTTGTTAGCAGTCACATAAAAATGTCTGGTACAATTCCAAAAATATAATGCCAAATGTTCTCACGAGACTGCTGTGTATGGCCATCGATGCAGACGAGGAAGTTGTATTTACCCATCGATATCGACGGGTAATGCGTGTAAGTGTGTAACCCGACCTCATTCCCTTATCTGCCAACCATAATGCGTGCAATTTTTTTGACCTTCGATCCACGAGTAAATGACTCAACTTGCTCGCTTATCTTACCCGGCGAGTAACTGCAATTGACCGTTAACAATATGTCACTTTTCTCTCGGTGGCAAATTTGTAGCCAGCAACCAAACCAATACAGCTTAAAAACGTTGATTTCAATAAAAAAGAACAAAAGGATCGGTTAAGAACGAGATGGCCAAGATGAGAATCAGATCCAAACCGCGCCCGTTGATCGGATCCACACAATCCGTTGTGGGCTCTTTCCGTAGATAAGAACCAGCCCAGAACCTTGGCTTCAGCGCATTCTTGCGTCATCCCGCTCCCGCGTGCCCATTCATGCCCTTTCCGTCGATGCGGCTCTTTGTCAACTAAAGGTACGCGCAGTACTGCTTGCCGCGCGTGGCCATAGCCGTTCTCTACCGGCTTGCGTGATTTCGGGATACTGCTCTCTCGAGAAAGTAGCAGCATACGCACGCCGCAGGAGAACGCGGCTATGGCCTGGCGAAGAAGTTATACGTGCGGGCTGTGTACTTAATGGGTCACAGAGCGCTAAACTGGGACATGCTTGGTGGCATTGGGGGATGAAGGAAGCCGTGACTAGGTTGGTGAAATCATCGGACATTTCTCGGCGACAGTGGACAAAACCGAGCAGGCCGGACATGTGCTGACTGGATTCCTGTCTGGACCAGTACAGGGTGCGCCTGCAGAATGAAAACCTAGCTGAGTGGGTAGCGTAGTAGCCGACTCCCACAAGACCCGCCAGAATTGGTGGAGTCTCCCGTTACTGAACATGACTAGGTAAAATAACCTCCTTTCTCAAGCGTTTACTGATGCCTGATCCACATCAACCAGATCCCCATTCTGGTACAGACTGCTAGCCTTAACTCACGATACTGGATTCTTCGATCTTTACCTACATAAATGGCTTCTTCTCGCAGACGCCTAGAAACTATTTACTGAAAGGTCAGTGTAACTGCGCCCGCATCTGTCAGCGCCCGGACAGCAGTCGCATGTAGCTGCTGCTTGTCGTTCCTGCTGAATACACCCTGAGCGGGGTACTGGTGCTGCAAGCTGCCGTCTCGACCTGCAAGGCCGCGGATGAGCCGGGGCTCCTCGCACTGTCGGCCAAGTGTTCGAACACGTCCTCTGTACGGCAGAAATCCCAAAGAAGTGGAAAGAATTGAACGTTATTTCCCGCCTTAAGCGTTGCACATTTAAACGGATTTTTCATGACCCGCTTCATAACTCGGCAATTTACATAAGCCGCTGTAGAAACCGTCATGCATAAACCGCCGCAAATGCGACGAATCTGCGGCGAATCGCGCCTCCGCCTCAATCCAGGGAGCGCATTGGACATGAAAGGGGTCCAACAGCTTTTTTCGGATAAAATCGCTCTTGTCCAACAGTTGACAGTCATGCTTCTTCATCGCCGAACGTGTAACAAAATTATACACAAACAACATTAAACATTATAAATCACAACAGCACTAGATGAAAATATATGTAAGAAAGCAAGAAGAACATCTTTCAGGGAAATATATTAAAATACTAAAAAACTGCAAAAACAAGCATGCAACGAAGCAAGCAAGCGTGGAATAGGAAAGAAAATTGGCAGCTTTTGTCAGTTGCCTTGCGGTTATTGATGGCCATTGACGTAGGTGTCTAGGAGTAGACTGTACATTTCCGAGTGGATGTCCTCCAGGAGGATCCGGGAGCCGGTGAAGCAAAGCGGAAAAGTGGTCAAGTCTCAATCCGTCACCTCACCAAAAGTGCTAAATGTTCATAAGCACTGTAGCACAACACAAACAACTTGTACGCAGTGTAAGAAAAATGTAAAAAACAGCAGAAGCAAACATAGATATGTGGAGGAAATGTGTGGACAACTCCAGAAAATGAATGTCTTTTGTTGTTAAAACCGCTTTGGACTTGAACGGAAAAACGAGCAGCGAAGGTTCGAAGAAAATATGGAGAAAGTTGTCAAACTATGAATTTGCGTTTCCCGATAGATAATTAGTGTTACTGGCGAGGTTCTGCACGAGAATGCCGTTGCTGGCGGCGAAGAAGGCGAGGGCGCAGGCGACAGAATGTTGCTCTCGGTGTTGTTGGGCACACCTGCCCTCCAGGTCCTTGCTCAATACGACTTCCTCCGGCGTTCGCATAGACACCTCCGCCTTTATTGTTCATCTACAGACGAACATCTTATATATCCACAAATCGACGCAGATATCTATAGAAATATCGCATAATTGTGAGAGATAACTAACACAACAAACGGCAACGACAAACAGGTCAATTTTCAGTTCCCGTTGTGCATAAAGTGACATATACCACTCACATGATCGTACAATACCGAACTTACAAATTTAACAAAACAGATCCCAGGAAAACCACGGAGTTAGTTGGCACTGATCCAAACGTAATATTCATTTCCGTTTTTTCTGCAGTTGGATTTATACCGGTATCCAACGGCAGATTTCGCCTGCAAAAGAACAAATTCTTATGATGTCATGACATTTTTGATTGAACAAGTATTTATAGCCATTCGCTATGTTGTGCATCTGTTTATATCAGTTGTACTTGGTTTGGCTGCCTTGAGTGCCTTCTAGTAGTGAATGTTATTGCCCAAGTGGTCTATTGACTCTATTCTATCTCAGTGCAAAACAATTTAAATTTAGTGAACTTCTAAAACACGAAAACGAAGGTTTTCGTGTTTGGTTCTTGAGCGGTTTGTTTCTTGAGCGACACCATGTGCAGCTTGGTGTCGCTCAAGATAGTATCGGGCAGGTCAGTCCAGGCCGTGTATATGATTTTGACGTCCTTCTTCCCGATGAGTTGATGAACATCACCGGTCAGAATCGCGAGGACGCGAGCGTTCTCTAGTCTCCACTCAAGAAACAAACGGAGTTAATTGTAGAAAAGAAATTTTTCTGCAAACTCGGAAAAAGGATTGCTGACAAGTGCTGAATTCCCAGTACAACTGGACGCTTGAGCTAAAGGTCACAAACGTGGAGAAGGCCTCGCGAGAGTAATTTAATCTCAGCTGATCTGCACTGTCGAGTTTCGGTATATTTAGCGCTACAGCTTCAGCACTTGCGTCGTTCAGAGTACATGTTTTGGTCCGTCGAAAACTTTACCGAAGACCCTAGGGAACACAGGCTGCAAGGGAGGTAGATCTACAAAGATTATAAAAAAGCAGCTGGATGTGTTGAGCGAGAAACCATAGTCCAGCCGAGGAATGCGGGAAGAAACGATGTCAGTAATGATCGAATACACGGAACGCGTCTATGGCGACATCGCGGACATGCTACCAGTGCCGTAGCACAAATCTGCCACACAATTACCTGAAAGTTTACCTTTTCAATATATTATTGGTAACGTTAAGTGCTCCAAATCTGGGGATATTGTAAATAGAAATTCCACCAGTGAACTGCTAGTATATTTTTCCGCCAACCCTCGATCTGAACTGAATCGCGAAAAATGAACAGCCCAGTCAAAGCTGGTCACGGAGCTCCTAGAAACATCTTTCGGCAAGTGGTCCATCGTATGACCGCGGAAACTGCGGAATTGTTTGAACAGGTCACGGAGATGCGCAAGGGAATTATCTTCAAGGAAAGAGACATGCAGTTGTCGGACATTACGGAAACAAAGCGGAAATCGGGAATGTGCAGTTGTGACCCTAGCGGCGAGAAAGGCACAAACGTCTGTGCTAAAGACTGATCGCGCAAAGACCGGCAGGATTAAGTTGATGGCAACGGAAATGTTGGAGAAACAAAAATTACCTGAAAAATGGAGCGCAAAGAACATTAGTAACGAGCGTTGCATGTATTGCGAAACAAAGAGAACAAACATGTAAGAACCAATCAAGAAATGGACAGGCGGAGCTCTGGTGACGAAGCGATCGGACCTACTTCCACTGTACAGCTGGACATTGCAAAGAAGGACGGTGCGGCGAGCTGTGCCGGGAGCGTAAGTTTCGGTAGCGGGTACGATCTGATGTTGCCGCTCTTAGATCGATGTTGTCGAGCTTAGACGTTGTGTAGTCACTTCCTTGGAATTGTGCAGGAACCGCAGACTCAGTGCCAGAATTCCAGTTCGGCAGCGGGAAAAAGCAAGCGGGGCACTCCAAAGCGTTCTCCGTAGTCACGAATTTCGTTGAACCGGTTGTAATTGTGTGAATGGTCCATCTCTTTGCTCAGGTTCGCGGACCAAATAGCTCCTCCTGTTTTATTCGCTCTTGTTCAAGGTTTTCGATGGTTAACAACAACCACATGCTGTGAAGCACGCGAGGTTTGACGCGTGCATATACGAGAGGAGACACGCGTCATAGTTTCTGCAGCAGTGCTGGTAGCGGGATACATATGCTTGCTAAAGTGCCACCTGTTCCTTGCTTCAAGTGACTCAGGTTTTTGTTGCTTTGTGGTTGGTACACATTTTTTATTACCAAAAACTGATACAAATAACGTGAAAATACCGTCATTTTATGGTTCTGATAAACACTGCTGCTCACTGTGTGTAAACCTTGCAGTTCGCTCAGATTAGGGTACAAAGGTCAGGTATAAACGTTTATATAATATGAAACTAATCAATAATCGTTAACCTGGATTGCCAAAACATTCTGTCTGCGGGTTATGCAGAATATGACACATAAGGTGAACGTTCGAAACCGTCAGTCTAATCACAAAACTTTCCGGCCTTTCTCCTTTCATCTTATGAGAAACATGTATTAATTTATGGCTGCGTTTTTGGATTCTGTGCCATCTTATTCCGATAAGAATTTTTGTAGCTTTTTGTACCGCAGTGTTATATCGTTTTGCGCCAGGACTGTAAGCACTTTGCATGGCGTCGCTCGTTAGTTTGTGACAAAGCCGAGCCACTTACAGTGCTGACAGAACGGAGTAAGCCACAATGGTTCAGCCGACCAGTTCCAGGATCTAGTCACTCATGTCGTGCAGCAAGACAAAAAACGGTACCACCTATTCAGATTTTCTCTCTCCCTTACTGTGTGTGCCCAGACTTTGGTTTCGCAGAAAACTTTTGTTCACCCTAACTGGTGCATTAGATGGACCAGTTCAATTCGCAGTGCACACTTCCGAAAATGATTGAGCAGTTGTCACTGCTCACTTGTCAGTATTTTTTCATCACTAATGTTTGATTTTTTTTTTGGATGCGGTTCAGTTTACATCGCCTTCGCACGAGAAAACGTTCTCGTTTTTTCTCGTTCTTTCCTTTAAACAATGTTTGTTTAATTAGCTCTGGACTGCCTCTGGTGCGGTATGTAAACCTAAAGCATACACAATTCGTTAAGGCAATATTTTCACCGGATTTTTGTGCCGCACCATGGAACCTCCAATCATTTATACGGTAAGAATATTCCACTTCCTACATGAAGAAGTCTGTTTTACTCATACTGTTTAATATCGAATGTGTACACCACATGCATCGGTAAAGATCATGTGACTGTTATACCTATGCTTTGTAAACGCATGATAACTGATTCAGTGCACAGACCTCACCAGTGGATCAACTGGGGAAAAATTCCCTTTTTCTCAGGTTTGTACTGTGGATCACATGAAGAGCCACAAGAAAGGTTCCTATATATAGGTAGGATAACCGTGTGCACAATAATTTGTCCCGGTACTGCACCACTCACCGAAGCTGAAGATTATGTCATGCTTGCAGCCACGCAGTGCACAGCCATAACGTAATCTCCAGCCTGGAAGACTGGTGCAATACAGGGATCAGCTATTGTGCGCAACGTAATCTGCCCATTATTATAATTTTAAACATGTATGGATACAACTTGTAAAAGAATATGTTCGAGATTCTTCAAAATCTGCCTTATATCTGCCCTTAATCTGCAGCCTATTTCAATATACAGTACAGTATCACTGTAACGCGGAAATCCTTTCACAGTACTAACAATTGTAAGCAATCGCGCGGGTCTTGTGGATTAGAGTGGCTGTTAACAAGTTCTGCAACGATTCGATTTGCAGATACCCTTTATACATTTGTATACATTCTACATTCTTGACTGCACTCAGCACTTTGTTACTAATCCTGTGCTGCACAAACAACAATTCATAACGAGTTAGTTTAGAACACTATCCTATTTTTTTGTGCGCAAAACAGCAGCAGCCACACTTTTAACGATTTGTCAGCGTATCACGGTGTTCGCCTTCATAGCTACTCTTCGCGCAACGTCAAGTTGCAGTTGCAGTAAAGCTGCAGCCTAAACCCGCCATGGATATGTGCGTTCTTCGATCCGCTGTGATATGTGCATTATGCGATACAAAACATAACATTTTTCAATACAGTACCTGGCACACTACAGCAAACCCGCACCATCACTGTTCTCTAGCTGGTGAGTAGTCTAGGCGGAACTAGTGTACCTGCAAAAAGAAGGCTATGCCCAGATTGAGCAATCTGACGATTATAGTTTTCTTTCTGTTTGATAATATTTCGAGAAGAAAGACAACAGGTTCCAGATCTCTTCTAAACTATCGTGGGAGTTGCTGCAAGCTCCAAAGCTAGCAAACGCGTTACTCGCAGACGAAAGCAGAAAGAATCCCTTATTGGTCATCATTAACGAGCCAAAAACGCCATTATTATATAATACATTACGATGTTCACTTAAAAATCAAGCCGTGGTTATAAAAACGTGACAGTTTTATCACTTTTTTAAACTAGCAGAAAACGTTGAACTTTCATGAGCAGTTTCTTGCAGCATCTGAGAACAGACCCGAAGCCTGTTTTTTTGTGGTCTTTTAAATGAAATCAACTTGGAATAAGTCTGATATGGTCAGCAGGGGTTACCTAGGTTAGGAACTGTTCTAGTCCATAATTACATTCACGAAACCTTCGAAATTGACGGGGACCCGAAGGTTCTAATTCGACTTCAAAATCCTCGGGTCACCGTCAACTTCAAAGGTTTCCACGATTATGTGTGGTCTACAAATTTTTTCCCCCCGATCCCCCAATAAAACCGATTTGTTGAAAGACCAAAATTAAATTAGGTTAAATTCTGCATCGCAGCATTGTCTCCTGTTGCCGGCTCTACGTTATCCGCGTTGTTAGGAGTTCGAGGTTGCGCTGGATCTACTGTGCACTTTCCTATGGAGCCTAAAGATTTATTATCAAAATTATCATCCGGTGGAAATGCGTCAAGGTTGCTTTCCTTATGGTGATCTCCTTATACGCGGACCATGTGCTTTAAGCCGAAATAGCGAACCCAAAACCCCGATGCTTTTTGATCTAACATTTTTAATAACTCCGGCGCTTCGGACAATTGTGACGTTCAAATCCTTTAACTGCCTGGGCAGATCAGCGAGGAAGGTATTACATTTTTGCGGGAAACTGAGTACATGCCCGGTGTATGCTTATCAGCTGTAAAAACGGCTTAATGAACATCTGCATTAGAATCTTTTCAATCAGTTCAACGTATGTGGATTGATTACCGGTCTTGCACAAGTATAACATAGTTTTGAACATGTACAACACGCAGTTTCGTTCAAGTACAAGAGCCTCACAAATAATCTAGTCGTGCGGTGCTTTTGTACCTGAAGTTCCTGGAAAGGTGTACCTGTCGCACTCAACTTACATCGTAGATCTTCCACATTAGCAGCGCAGTAATGGCCTACAGTTGGTTCGTTTACGTTTGTAATAGTTTACAGTAATGACCTGGTGGATAAAAAGGACACCCTCGTAAAAGTTATCAAACCAGAAAAGATAATAAAGCATCCAAATTATAACATCGGAGAACGGGTAGCAGCCGGTATAATACTTATATCAGGCATCACACATCGCAGCGGAATCATTAACGTTCGTGAACGTTCAGCATTATAAGACGGCAACGCTAAACGTTCTGGTTAGAATGTGTTTATTTGCAATGAATAAGTGTCGCAGCGAATGTTCAAGAATTATTTGAAACGATTAGAATGCCCGGACCTTTGGCACATGAACTCCCACCGGACGGTGTTCCGCCAGATTCTCCATTATTATACCGTCAGGGGCCGGAAAAAAAGCTACTGCCCTTATTGCCAATTGGCGCCCAAAAAGGCCGCTGGAAACGGAGATCATAGTGGATTTCAGGACACAATAACCGACACATCATGGCGCGAATGACCAGCGTTATCTTTGTAGCTAAACTGAACAACAAAACTAGTTCCCTAATCTAGCTACAGAAAAGTTATATCTGAATATTACCCCGCCGGCTTTTCTGGATTGTTATGGTGGTCGTACTCCGCTCCAAGGTCTCACTGTCAATTGTTTGCGAACGGCAAGACTATCATTACCGGTTATCACACTAGTTTGCCAAGAAACCGGAAAAAGTTGTTATACACACATACGTGTATCAAGCCCTCGTGTTGTAAACAACGTATCAACTTGCACAGTAGAAATATAAAAACCAGGTGGAATACAATAGTCCACTTGTAATCACTAATACGAGCACAAATTATTTCGAGACTAGCTCTGAAACTTACCAAAAGCGACATGCGTTATTTTCAGCAGCGTTAAATGTGATATCCTGTTCGCCAAGTCTGCACATGATACGGACAGCGCTCATCGGGATCTTTGTGATAACCTTAAATGTAATGACGCCGGTCAGTTTCAAATCGCGAAGAAGGGGTGATCTCCAGAGCAAGTTGGACATTGACACTTTTCTTGATCCCGTCTAGGCGAGTGTGCTAAATATACTGTCGAGCACCGCAGCCCATGCAAGTTCAAAACTGATAAATGCGCATGACTACGATCCAAAATATGACCGAGTTAAGATGGGATTCTGTAGTCTGCCTGTCTTGCATTTGCGAGGTTGTATTTCCTAATTAATATTCGTCCTTTTATGGAATTGTTATGTAGTCCTTGCAGGCATACTTTGATAAATTTATCAAGGATGTTTTTGAAGTGTTTCATCAGTTCCAGGACTTCATCAGTTGTGCAAAATCAATTCTCAAGGCATAGCCATAACTTTCTTATTCAACTCGGCGCCTCATATGCAGTTGCATCGGTACGCATCCATACCATATAAGAAGTTTTCGTCCAAGATTGCCGCAGTTTTGGAAACCAACTCAACATAAGCTTGCAGATTTTTTTTGCCATGCACCACAAGCGTAGACAATTCTCAAAGTCTGAGGGTAAAAATATTTAACTGGATTTTGAAGGAATCCAAAAGTAAAGATACACTTGCGATTAAGTCATGCAAGAAAAACCGCATGGTTGTATTAGTACTATATTAAATATTATTAAGTGGTAGAAATAATCACGAAAGCAAACACTATTAAAAAGAACCAAAACCCCGAAAAGCGAATTTCCAATCCTCCTTCTCGTACGACGACAAAAACAGTCCAACGCCGGCATTATAGTCGATTTTGCTCATCAGGATCTGCTTCTAAAAATAATGTTTTTGGGCCTTCCGCCGCCGGTACAGTATCACTGTGTCGAGTATAATGCGCACGGCTAGCTGAACTCATCGGACTGCTTGTCTGAATGGAGGCCGGACACTTCTGATATGTACCGTCTATAAACAACGAATTATTGCTTATATTAGGACTATGCAAAAAGACACAAAGACGGGTACACCAAAGCAAAAGGAATAGGAAAATACTAACCTGCTGACACCGGACGGAGGAACCATCTAGCGAGCGTCGCACAAGACCTGTACAGTACGGTGCTCTTTGGCTGCAAAGTATAATCTTTCTGGGGTCTTTTTGTGTTTAGTCGTACACTAGCATGTGCGTTATACTGAAGTAGACGGAACGAACAAGGTAGAATGATATTTAAACCATTATTAGGCTTAATACAGCGGTTGTGTGAAACTTCTGATGTTCTAATACACTGATAGGAGAAAGTCAGCTTCGTCCAGAATGCTAGTTGAACCCCTGCTACGAAAAAATTACGCTGAGTGGTGTTTCATAGGTGAACTTGTTTTTAAAGTGCGAGCATTACTGGGTCTTCCGCTGGAGTAACCGTGTAGCTTCTTTTCTGCATCCAGCCGCGTAAAGCCAGTTGTGTGGCACCGGGGTGACAAACAGACAACCCGACAGCAAAAGTGTATAGATAAAGTCCAATTCGCGACAACTTGCGTTAAACTTACCACCTACACCACTGTATTTACTGGCTCATCGTATACGGATTCTTTCCGTTCCTTCAAATCAAAGTGAGACATGAGTTTGATAGACTTACGCGAATTGTTGTCGAGCTCAGTGGACGTGTTAATGGGGCGAGGACTGCAAAGAAAGGCTATATGACCCAACGTGTTGTTTTTGGTGTTGGATTTCGTTTGAATCTGGCTAGGGGCCCCGAGTCGAATCCAGTTGGGTAACCAGGCTACGAAGATATGTAAGACTAGTCCAGAAGCCTAATGTAATACCTTTGGCTATCGAATCCAGGTATTTGAAAAACGGCTTCATGGGCTTAGAATTCTATACGTCTTCATCCGTCCCGCCGTTAATACTACTGCCTTGACTTAGAACGGGAGTCGCATTGTCGCTTTGGCTTTATAGGGCCAGACCTGGTTCAGGCACTTGAGTGCAGGCTGGGATAGCATAACCGTCCTGATGCGTTGAGCTTAAAACGGTAAAAACAGCTAGAGCAAAATAATGGAGAGGCATGTTGTCGGACAATATTGCACTAGATCTTGCCGAAATTGTCAGATTGTTACGTTAAACGATGTTTATATGTAAGCAATACTATCTAAACGAACGCAGTGATACTTTGAATAATGGATCAGCTTTTCTGTGGGCTTTTCTTCGCTGGGAATTCAAAAGTGGGGTTCCTTAAGTTCACTATTACCACTTTTGGTTGGCGTACTATCTGGTCTCATCTCTAATCAATGATGGAAGCCCACTATATCGTTGTATCGAAATGGACCTGAAGAAACGAGTGGCTGAACTGCCGGTATTCTATGCACCATCGGAAGCTAACAAAATTTTGTCTTTGAATCACTTAACAGCAGAAATTTACAGTGAACAAATCTGGCCAAACAGATTTTAAATAACCATTACTGATGTAATATAAAGCCAAAGAACGACTTTATGTACGACAACATTACGTTTAATGTCTCACGCAGTTGACCTGCATCACCTGGCTTCATTTCACCTTTGACCATCGCTTCAATTTTCGGTTTCGTTCCTGCAGCAGCCATCCGTGCTACCGCCCTGGATTTCGGTTGCACACGAGTTTGCTGTTGCTCAGTTGCTGGATTGCCGATGGTCTTCTTTTTCACACGCAGCATAGATTCGATATCGCTGGACGATCTTGTCCTTTTTGCATTACGGCTTTCCTTCTGCACGGGTCCAGTGACTTCTTTACAAGTTTCAGCGCCACAGAAGCAGGGTTTCTATAACAATATGCAATCTAATTACCATGTGCAAGTAAAATGTGACGAAAATTCATGTAGATCAATTACGTGCTTGATTACTGTAACGTAAATTAATTACTACAACGTAATTATCGATCTGTCTGGCAGGAACACCTACTAAAATACGTAGAATTATTATTACCGCTTTCCCGTAGTTCTGGAAATTAGATTTGTATGTGATTTCTTCATCAGGCCGTATAACTTTCAGCGCTCGGATGACCATGCGATGACGGCCAGCGACTATCTATCCACTTTTCAACGAAACAGTTGGGAACTCGACTGTGATTGATTTACCGTCCGGTATTTTGCCAAGTTTATGCAGGCTCGATGATGGACAATAACTAGTTAATTCTTACCGACAGCACATTTAAGCTGTGTCATGTTGATAAGAGCCTGATGTTCTGACCACTAAGTCTTGTTTGGTGCAACATTTCTTGGGTAGAATACGTGACCAGCTAGTATACCAGATCACCTGGTCAAAGTAGCTATAGAAGCGGATAGCATGCTGGATTTCAACCTTTGTGCTTGCGTGTTTTAACGCCACGTACAAGGAAACATCCATAACGGGACCCAGCTGTCCATGACCGCCGACCAGCATTACGGAAAAACCTCGAAACGGTTTTCGAAAGATTTTCGGTTTGACTTGGCGTCATCGAGTAACCAAATGCGCAAGCAACCCTAACAAAATCGGTACAAAGTTCACCATTATTTATGTTGATCACTTTCCAAAAATGTAGCAAAATCCATTAAGGGCGCACGCACCTGAAACTCAACCACTCCATATTCGTCGATTATAGTGTACTCGGTGTTTGAGAAACCTCCGTGAAACCGCCGAGGGTGCATTTTCCCCGTGATGTAAGCAGCTAAAAAGCATGGAGTCGGTCAGTGCGCATGTCCGCGTTAGGCGGCAATTCGTAGAATTTTTTTTAACCTATCCTTTCAAGCGCTGTTTCTTGTCGACATTTTGGGCACCGTCTGGCGATAGTCCTTGGACAGTCCACCACTCAGCAAAGTAAAGGGCAACGATTCTGTCAAAAGGAGTTCGGCAGAGGTTTACTTGTACTGTACCCGCCCGACCAATTCGCCCAGCAGTGTGCCCTGCCGCATACTTTGCCCAGGTTTGGTTACTGCTTTGCATACTAAACCCGGTTACAGCATGCAGTAGGGCACACTTTTTGGCGAATTGGTCGGGCCGGTACGGTATGCTGCTGCATCTGAAAAACTGAAAAACTCCGATTTCAAAAAGCACGCTGCGTAATTATGGCTGGCAAAATAAAAATTGCTTTATAATTGGCAATTTTAGTGACCTGGTAACGAGAAGATTTTACGAAAGCGTAGAACTCCATTTTATGCCAGTCGGACATACCATATTCTCTCCGGATATATTCTTCAGCCTTATCAGAAAAGACTTCTCGAATGGAATGCAGCTGCACTTGAGCCAATCACGACTCAGAAATTACTAGGATGTGGCTGCATCTTAATGACGAATGCTGGTTTTGTAGTATCTTTTCCCTGAACGTCGCGCATCTTTGGAATTTGTTGGATTAGCTGCTCTAGTATACGTTCAATGGTGTAGATGTCTGCGTGAATTGTCAGTCTTTTGACTTCAGCACGAAATGTGCTCGCACTGACCTCAGGGGTGGCACTAAGGGTTTGTCGTGCATGTCTCTAGTACCGAAGACACTCTAGGTACCGGTCACATGGGATTTTATACATCGAGTTTGGATAAAGCAACTCCACAAGGGCTACCTCGCATTTGCCGGAAAGACTAATAGCTTTGTATATATCAGTTTTCCATGCCGATGCAATGTTGTCGGAATATAAATCTGAACACGCGTCGCTCGGCAGGGTTATGTAAAAGGGGTGCTGGTATTGAAGGGTTATTGACGTACCTGTACGAGTTCAGGAGTGTAAAAATCTTGCAAATTACTTTACCCCTTTTCGTCGCGAAGTTAGTATACTGGCTCGGGCTTATGTGGAATTACATTCGATACGGTCAATAACTCTTTTTGAAGTCTTAAGTCTTCAAAAAATCCAGTTACCCTCAGCGGTTCATTATCGACGTGGGCGCGTATAATGTTCAGTTCTACACGAAGTGTACGTTACCGCTGTTCTAAGCAGTGCTCGTGCTGTCAAATTTCTAATGTGTGATCGGTCTGAACATGCTGGTTGCCAGGATCGAAGCCGAGCACTCAGGGCCAGGAGCCAAGGAATCGTCATAAGAGGATGCTCACTGAAATGATCTTATGTTCGTTTTCCTACCAAGACTTTTTCTGATCAGTTTGTCACGGCAATGCCATTCTTTCAGAATCCTGTTCTTATAACGAGACCTATCATTTACTGCCTCGCCGCTGTAATTACTCTCACCGCTGTAATTACTATCGTTTTACTCATCGCAACGCATGTCGTTGACGTTGCCCATATAAATCCAGTGGTCAGGTCCATGGCTCTCTGAAAGGCCGCTTGTGCCGTCTTTATCCCAAACGGCAGTACCCTATACTGGTACGTGAATTCTTCTCCGACCATTGTAGCTTTATGCTTGTCAGCCTCCTTTAATTTTATTTGCAAAAATCCTGATCTTAGATCTATTTTGAAAAAGTGTTTCGCTTTTAGTAGCGCATGGACGATATCATCAATCTTGGTTATGGGTATGACTAATTCTCACATTTTTCGTTCGCTTTTTTAAAATCTACGGTCAAACGTCTTTCGCCGTTCTTCTTTCGAACGAGACAAATATGAATTCCCCACGGGGAATTAGCTGGCTCTATAATGCCATCTTTTAGCATTACACTTGTTTTGGCTCGAAGTCATTTCTTGTCCTCATATGACGTTTGATACGGCGGCACCTTTACGGGCCCATGCAAACCCTTATCATTTGGGTGTTCGTACAACGAGCAATATCCGAATGGCCGTTCCTTTGTCGGTAAAACTTCGTTGTTTTTCGGAGAATTTCTCGCAATCTCCGACGTTCCTGACGTTCCTGTAGGAAAGGGTTTAAGACGATTAGGTTTCAAACCTAATAAACTGACCGGAACGTTATTGTTGTGACCATATCTACAGGCAGAAAAAACGTCATGACCGCTTAGAGAGGATCTAGTGTTGTCACAACGTGGCATGACAAGCAGCACTGCTTTTTCTTGATCGGGTCGATTAGTGTACATAAACGTATTATGCGCAGTTTCATCTCGGTTTTCCCGTTTGCAGTAGTACAGCCTTTAGTAGGCTGCGTTCCCCGTTTAAACCAATGCCTCTTCTCCCAGACACATAAAGTTCTCTGCAGATTCGGTATCAGCCGAGGACAACCGCTGTCTTCACTGCTGTCCAGCCGCGAAAAGGCCGTCTGTGCAAAATCAATACTATTTTGATGTATAGGAATTAGAACGGTGTCATTTCAGTCGATGTACTGTAACTATCATGCCAGATCCAGATAGTCAATCTGCGATGAGATGGACCATTAAAGCATATGCATGGGACCTAGAATATAAACGCTCCAAGAGGCGGATACCAGGAGCTATGTACCGGTAAAACGCTGTAAAAATGGATAGCGAGAGGATTACTTAATAATTCAGAATACCTCGCATGCTGCGTCTACAGATAATAGTTATCATATATAACCGGAAACAAGTTTACTAATGACCATCAAAGGCACATTTTTGCCGATTCTTGATCAGCTCTAGCAGGTGCGCCACCCGACCTTGCGGCGGGAGTTTACAGCGTACCGTACTTGACTGCAATCAGAACATCCCAGTTACGGCTTGTATACGATACACGAACAGTCAAGGTACCGCTGTACACGGCATAGGCGCTCAGCTTGCAGCAATTGTCTCTATAACGTTCAGGAATGATGTACCGTTGTTTGTACCCTCCGACATCTCCAAAGACGCACAGACTCGCTGAGCAGGTGTTCAGATCTATGGTGTGGATGGGAAACGCCAAATAGTGCCCAGAAACCTGTAGATACAACATAGTTAGTACGTGGACTATGCGGATCTTCATCCCGTATGGTCATCATGCTGCGCAGATGACAAACCACATCCTCTGCCGGCCATTTCAACCCAAAACACTCCATAAAGCAATACTTTCGGTACCATCAGCTTCTGATGTATAAACTGCTATGCACTTAGTTCTGTACTGCTATATACTTGTACCATGTATTGTGCACGCACCATGCCGACTGCTTGAACGGGATCGGGGCCATCACTATCGCGTAAACTTAAAAACGTTCGTCGACCGAAAGCCCATGGAACACTTCGATCAGCAAGTTGACCTAGTCGCTGGTGACCGAATCAAAACGAATGGTGAGATCGGGGTCCATATAATACCACTGTCGGATATGTTCGATGTGGCTTCAATGGCCGTTTCCGCCCCGTCGGATCCATCATTCAGTTGTCCCGGTGATGCCGGTGACTCCTGTAGTGAATGCCAGTCCTGATGTGTGACCGCTAAAACCGTCCGGACGGAAAACCTGTTCGCCGAACACTTTTCCCCCGCACCCGCTAAGCCTCCGGAGGGCCGGAATTCCGTCCGGAGTAAATTTTGCCCACCCAGAATTTTTCGAACGCCAGATTCCTTCTTGCGTTCACCTGACTCTGACACATTTCCCGGTGTGTTCAGCAAGCCGGACGCTATTCCCTACGGTGTTCTGGTGCGCGGACAAATTTCCCCAGAGTCTCCTACTGTTGGAATTTATGTGGTGGTACACTATAAAGAGCAAGGCGACTTTCCGAACTAAAACCGTACACAAGAAGTGTTG
>JAQGAU010001771.1:0-17766 GCA_034698045.1 Paramacrobiotus richtersi | reverse complement strand
GAATTGTCTTCCAAAGTTTTTTCATTGTCTGATGAATAGCTCAGTGGACAAAGGGGCCAGAGAGGATCGCGGCACACTATTGTGTAGCTGACTGTCTTGCGCATGCAGACAAACTATGCGGGCAATTTCTGCCACATAGCAGATGCAAAAACAACTTCTTTCCGACCCACTTTCGGCTGCTAGCTGTCGTCTTAAATCTTTTAATGTGACCACACTCCAAAAATGGCAAAGAGGCTGAAGCCTATTACCTACCGCCCAGGACGGCGGTTGCAGGTGTAAACCGAAAACCCCGTTTAAGCGAAACTGCTCCCCCGCCCCCGCCATTCGGATACGGCCGGTGAATTGCGCTCCCATGATTACCTTCGGCAACGACTTTCGCTGGAAATCCAACGTGGTAACGCAACATCGATCCTCGGCACCATGGAAGGAGCGGAACGGCTAAATAAGTTATATTTGTTGTAATTTTCCGGTGGTGGCATCTGCGCCACCACCAACAAACAGTGAATCATTCTGCATGTACAGCGAGTAATGCCGTGGAACTTGAATTAAAAAGCGAGATCCGATGGACTCGCCTGTAGGCTTTATGAGAAACTGGTCTCCAAGCTCTAATCGCAATACAACTACTCTTCAGATTCCACCGTGGATTAAAGAGCGGGAAGTCAGCACCTGGCATCCTGATGATCCACAAAATTCCCTCGCTCTCTATATCCCATATCGCCACAGAAGGCATATTCTGTTTCGCCACAGTCGCTGTGACAATGGCAGCTGTCTTCTTATTATCAGGGCTGACCGACACCATCTTTGCATTAGCCAAATCGACGCTGAGAAGCACTGGATTTTTTTTCTTGTGCCACATCCATAAGTGAATCTGAGAACTGGCGTTCTGCAATATAGTCTTGTCACATTTAGTGATAATGTGGATAGCACAAGGTCACCGGATCTTCTGGCTGTTAGAGTTCACCGTCAACTAGCGAGTTCGTAATGACCTTTATCATATAGCAAAACATCGATGATTACATTGCAACAGGCAAACGCTGGAAAACACCAATCTCTAGAACACAGCAGTGTTGAAAAGGATCAGGATGGAATGAGACTGGTAACCGTAAAACGGTTGACTTTCACATTTTATACTAAACGGTTTTTAACACATTACAACGGTTGTAACATAGACTGGATACAATTGGTTTATGAATTATGAATCAGCTATCCATTACTCGTCCAGTACGGATCGAGCCACTGCCTCTGGCTCACTCATCCGTACATCGTTAGATCGTGATTCAGCTTTCCTGTTGCAGCATGGGTTTTGCCAACGTGTAAATGTTGATAAGGCACGCATACTTCGTGCGTATATGATGCTTATGTAGACTTGTTGCTCGCAAGGCTATTGCACGCTTACTCCGTGCAACAAACGTTTAAAAAACTGCGTAAAGGACGACGTACTACTTCAGACGACGAGAACTGCATCTGTTATAAACCGAAAAATACTGTATTTTTTAAACTACGTCACTTTCGACAGTGGCACTTTACTATGTCGGTGCCAAAGAAAATGTTCAGTGTTCACAGTACGGAGGTGTTCAATGTGACAGGTTTTACTGTAGTTGCTCTAGCAAAAAAACGTTCATGGCAGAAAAATAAAAACAGACAAATGACTCAACAAACGTATGCCAAATCTTACTTACTATTGTTTGGCAAAACTTAAGTTGCTAGAGTTTAGCAAACCTTGGTAACTAAAGTTTGGCAAACCTTAGTCACCTTACCAAGGACTCGGAAGCCTTTTAACATGCTAAGGTCCACAAACTTTAGTACCTAACCCTGGTATTACAAACCTGTATACCGGCCTGAAGATCCACAAACTTTAGTGCCAAACTAAGGATTGGCATACCTATCTACCAGACTAAAGGTCCACAAACTGTAGTATCTAACTCAGTACATGCAAACATTTGTACCATACCACAGTTTCCGCGTTTTTTAGCTTATATTCAAAGCAGAATAATTTTAAAAAAACGATGCATCAGAGAAACAAAAACACCGTGTAAAACACTGGTGAGCGGCAGAGCTTGGTTCAACTGGTTCAACAGATTTGAAAAGCGAACTTGCCCAACGAATCAGAACATTCTGGAGGCGCGGTCGTGGCAGACACACACACGCACGGACCGACACACGGCGCTTAATAGAGTGAGACAATCTTTCGTTAGCGTCCGCTCCGGTGGTCTGTACCCGCCATCGGTGAAAGCGTTTACTTGGTTGATTGACGCGAAACGTCGAAAGACAATAATAAAAATCACGATAAAATCACAGTTCAAGATTGCATCAAAACATATCTGGCACAGACAAGATATCAGCTAAACTCTGCATGAACTATGGCTGTCCGTCGAGGTATCTCCTGGAGTTGTGGATCCCGGTAGTAAACTCATGTTTGTTAGCTGTAGTGACAATCCAGGTTTTTGTGTGTTCACTTTTCCGCAGGTGACGATCTGCAGCGCTCGTCTCCCATACGCCGGATTAACAATGCAAAAAGCATAGAAACCTAACGAATAATTTTCAAAGTAGCACTGCTGCATCGTGATGCTAAACAACTCGAACCATCGATCGGGTAAAGGCACAAAACTTCTAGAAACTGAAAGAAAACTAGGGGAGATTTCAGGAAGAGATGCATGAAACTTGTCATGATCAGCATTCGGATTGTTGCACTCTCAGGTGACCTCTTTCTGTGACACTTTAGTGTTTTGAGTTTGTCGGGTGTGAGGTCCACCCAGGCAGCAGTCCAGCGACCACAGATGGGTTCTGGCTGATAAGGAAACGCTTGGGCTGTCTGTTCGTCGCAGTAAAAGGATGGCGATGATGATGATATTAGTTGCCATTATAGCAAAGAATGTGACAATAAAAGCACACGACTGCAAAAGGCAAGGTCAACCACAATAACGCGTTATTCTTACGGAAAATTCACCTACCGAACATCGGTTACATGACGACATACAGTTGCATAGACTATGTAGTCGAAGTACAAAATGTAATAGTTTATTCGCAAAGTAAACTGTGTCAATCTGTGTGCAATACTGCAACTATGGCCTCGGGATATGCTACTGTTTCACGGTTCTCGTGATATGCACCACTTCCCGGCAATACTTTTGTTGCAGTGTGAAATCATACTAATATCGTGGGAGGGGGTCACCGTTAGCGCATGCCGTCCCTCGCAATGCTAGTACTCTGATGCTGTGCAGCGCTGGGCAAGTAATGAAATCTGTCAGAACTGAAACGCTTCGCGTTTCTTTCAGCATATGTTTCAGTACATTGCCGACAGATTTTACGACTCACAAGGGACCGGCACCACATTTAACACGCAAATAATTCCCGTTTTTATTCTGCAGTTACATTTATGAAAGGTTTTTTAATAAACAATTCAAGTCCACACGAACTCCAGTAGGACGGGGACGGAGTCCCAAAGATCGACGGGATTACAGGTGAAACGCCACTGCAACCGCCCTGGTATATGACAACGCACTGTGTCTGAACTGCTTTGCATCGTGTTCGGTAAGAGAGCGTGCCTCTGTGATTCCTTTGCTGGGATCTGCGTGCAGAATCCGGTTTTTCCCTGCCACCCCATCAGGAAAAATGTTGCCTTTCTCATATTCCGTTATTTTAAGGCTTTCAAGTAGAATGAAACTGGGTTCTGCGCCGCAAAGCGCCAGTATATGCGAAGTACGTGACAGAAACCACGAACACAGTGCGGTGTCATGCAAGGGCGGTAGCAGTGGTGGTTCCACTACCTTCCCATTAATTTCATCTCTCGGATTATACCCCAGTCACCCTCTAGCTCGTTTGGATCCGAACTGTTTATCAAAAATACTTTCATAACTAAATGTAACTACAGAAAAAAAACGGAAATAATTTGCGTGTTAAATGTGGTGCCGGTCCCTTGTCAGCCAGCACACCTGTCCTCTGTTTTATTTTAATTTTTTATTTTATTTTATTATTAATAGAATATGATTATTGTTTTTAATACCGGTCAATAATGTTTCTTATTTTTCTATTTATTTCTTAATGTTAATATATAGTATGATTTTTTACTGCCAGTAGTGCCATAACTCAACCGTGGTAGGAGATAATTATCTCCCACCACGACTCACCTGTTCAAGGGACTACTGTTTGGGTGCTTGTATTGGGGAGGTTATCTCAGTTTTCAAAAGTCAGCGAAATGCGTTTCACTGGAAGGAAGCTGCTTTTCAAATGATTATTGTTAGATTTAAAAAGCGTTTTTACACAGCTGCCTCTTGGCCATCCGAAAATTCCCCAGACCAGTGAGAGGCCCTTGAATTATTAGTTGAAAATCTTTTTTGGTGAGTTTCAAACAAAAAATCCTTTTTGCATGAAATAAGGGGTATGCCCACTGATGTCAAAAAATTATCATGCAGCCCTCGCTGCATTTCGATGACACCAAATAACAAAACAAACATTTTCTCAATTAAATTTTCAGATTAGAGAATACCAATTTTTAGCTCAAAATGCTTATTTCTTCTCGTACTGGTCGGGCTCGTGGGTGAAACTAATCCATAACATAATGTTTTAAGAAGGACTGTCCACTGGATGGGTCGATCTGCGGCAGAGCATGCCGTATAAAAGTGCGACATTTTATAGTAGTCCGAAGCAATGCCGAATGTGAAGAAATGATTGCACTACATTTGTATGTATTCGGTTTGATTTTATGATTGTTCATTTTGAAACTAAACAGGTTCAAAGTCAAAAATTACAGGTTTCGTTTTTTCGAGTTACGTCCAACGAAAAAATAAACCGGAAACGTAGTAACGTAGGGAAAGTCAACGAAAGCTTATCACACATACGATTTGCGGAAATTTTTAGTTTAAAAAAAACCAAAAAAAAAACTGGCTGGGGGCGTTCAGGGGTGATCGCCCCTAGCGATTTTTGCTTATACTGAACATCACGCTCATTATAATGCAATTTCCTATGTGTGATAAGGTCCCCTTGATGCATTGATAATTTAGAGATTTAGTTCATATTTTATTTTCAATACGTCGAATTATGCGCCGTTTTTTACAAGTTTTCCACGGCACGTGTTGAAAGTGTGAGTTACTTTCCGACTGACTGGCCGGTACTGAAAATGTGTAGCCAGCGCCGCATGTAAGCGGACGCGCATTGCATTCTCGGTCGCCTGTGTCCATCGAAAGGGTCAGACAAGCAACCTACTAAGTAAACAGAACGACCACTTCGCATCACAAGCTGGTTTATTGCTCATCATTTGCACTTCTTCTGACAAGGCTCATCATTTTCAGAATCATTATCAGATTTCTCATCACAGCCGATATAATCATTGTCGAAAACAAAAGCTCCTGATTTGTACCCGGCTTTTGCGACACGCTTTCGCTTACTCTGCGTACCCGGTTGTGAACAGTCATCAGAATCACTTTCTGTATCTGATTCAATATCTGATAATTCAAAGGCATCAAGCAGCTTCTGTTCTTTTTCCAAACGATTTTTGGCAATAACAATGCCTTGACATTCCTTCAGGAAATTTATCTCATCCCTTTTTATTTGCCGTCTTTTGTCCACTTCGCAGCAGTATTCGAGGAACATTGCCGGCAGTTTCAGACCCAGTTCTTCGTATAAATGTTGAACAGAATAAGGAAAACCGGAATTTTTTCTTACAGCGGCAAAATACGCAGCGAATTCCATACTGCTGAGATGCTGCATTTTGCACTGCAATTGAAACTTTCTCGTTTTATTATGAACAGTTAACGTTATGAGACAAAAGTGTTACAGAACAGCCTAGTAGGATAAAGTAACTGTTATTTGAACACATTATAAACTAGTTGCGAATATTACCTTTTCCGCATACATCCAGATGCCTGAATTCAAACTTTCAAGCGGCGCTGTAGAAAATGGATGGTTCAGTTGCTCCAAAAACTTCTCTTCGGTTAGGTGACCGTAAAGTTTATCAAGTCCGCTTATATAAACCGGTTGAACAGTTCGTTTAGGGTCATGCTGGTGTTGATATAAAGTGCCAGCGGCAGCGGACAGGACAAAATCGCACCACACGGGATCCGCCAAAGCGCAATAACTAAAGCCATAATTTCATTTGCAACTTTTTGAGTACAAAATCTTTACTTATAAGTAATATGTTTATCATTTGTTCTTACTCGTGGCGGGGATCTTCGTCTGAAGAACTTTTGTGATCTTTAACGGCCCATATTGCATGCTTCATTTTTGTCGTCCCGCCCGTAAAGGACACATTGTTTCGTATTGCGGCTGCCAAATTTCTTGCTAGACCGTTTCCAAATTGTTCAGTAATCTTGTTTCTTCCGGTAATTTTTACTTGCTTGCCGTCTACAAAGACGCGTTCTTTCCGGCGCAGCGTATCAATCCGTTTGCCGAGATTTTTCATAACGTGTCCTCTGTCCAACAGCCTATTCACTTTCATCCCGTATTTGTCGTAATAAACTGATTCTACATCCATATGCATGGTTGAGTCTCCGTCCGTGACAAGAGTATCATATCTAAGAAAATATTCCACAATTATTAGGTCGTGCTGTACATATGCCGCGTATTAGTCAGCTTACGTGCCCGCTGTTGCAGAGCGCATTTCAGACCGGTATTACACGCAGTTTCGGTCAGACAGACACAATGACAGCACATGTGCGCTAAGCTGACGCAGTCAGCCTAAGTGCACCGCTGGTCGAGCGACCGGTTCGAATTGGTCTTAGCCAGCGTCTATATATGCGCAAATCGTTTAATTACACGCTTGCTATCTTCGCTACGAAATCATAATTATAAACATAATCAAACTACCTAATCATAATCACAGCACAGTTACATATTGTGATAAAACTTAACTGCTGCTTCGTTTTTCTGTTACTGACATACATACAGTATGTTGGGTATTCTAAATTAAAATTTGATCGTTCAGAAACTTACATTAAGTTGTATCGTTCAATTGATCGGGAAAAGATCAATTTGGCACCATGGCGTTCCATTTCCGTAGACTTTCCAAAATAATTCCGAGAACACTTATGTTCGGGCACAACTGGCAAAACACCGTTGGGATATGCATCAGCAGGAAGTAATTTTGACTCAAAATTCCAGCATTGTTGACAGGATTTAGATACGCATTCTATGTCAATGATCTTATCAATTGCCGATGCATGCGCAACAATAACAGCCTGGTTTGACCGGTGGCCACGGGTCATATACGTTCCATCGATCGCGATCGGTGTTTTCATGGGAGATTCTGGATTCTCAGGATCTGACAATGCGGTCATGTGCGGTCTTTCAATCCAGACCGGTGCCTTTGCAGCAGATTCTGGATCAACCAGTCTTAGTAACTGGGCCATCTCAGCAAAGTTTTCTTTACCAATTTTTACAGCTGCGTCTCTTAGTTGACCGGCATAAATCTGATAAGTGCTGCGGCCGATTTCACCCAGTCCCATACTGGCAGTAAATTGCAAGAGCTTGTTGTACTTCATATTAGAAAGGTGACCGGCAGTGACCATGAGCTTGTTTATTTGATATCCAAATTTCCCTT
The DNA here is from genome assembly GCA_034698045.1 of Paramacrobiotus richtersi. Lineage (NCBI taxonomy): Eukaryota > Metazoa > Tardigrada > Eutardigrada > Parachela > Macrobiotidae > Paramacrobiotus > Paramacrobiotus richtersi. The sequence continues at coordinate 10,232 of JAQGAU010001771.1, read as the reverse complement.
CGGGTTTTACCGATGTCCAAAACTTTCGATAATGTTTTGGATTACGGCAGCCACAGATTAGCTCATAGGCAAATCCACATTTTGACGTAACACGCAGTGAAATTTTTTCTTCACATATATCAGTCGCTCGTACGGCCCGCTCGGTACTCTGGCCACACTCTTCGTCAACTCGCATCAATTTTTTAAAACTTTCAAGGTCAAAAACGAGCGTGTCAGGCAAATCATATCTTTTACCGAACGGCATTTTGAAGGTAATATACAGACAGACTGAAAAGTAACAACTGAGGAAAGTGATACTGATTCTAACCCTATTCATCTCTTGGACTGCTTAGATTTTAGTGGAATAAGAATTGCATAACACTTTCTTGACAGCGTTGCTAATTACTTGTTATTGCACTACATTTGAATAGATCAGTAATTGCGCTCATTCCAGAGCCAATTTATGATCGCGCGCTTTGATGCGCCTAAGCAAACATGCCGGTATCGCGACAGACCAGTACAAGGTATGCGCAAGCAGGTGATTCTCTGTCTCGCAAAGTGTCCCCCTTGAGCACGACTTCGAAACAAATTCACAGTTTTAAAACAAAATTTTTTATTGTTAAACTGCTGACAGTGTTCTGTAGATTAAAGGTTGCTCTATCAGCTAGCAGACTAAAAATTCTTCGAATTTCCCCTGGACAGTCCTTCTTAAATTGCTTTACATGCGCGCACTTTCTTCGCTTCGGTCATTTATTTCAGTGCCAGCAATCGACGAGTGCACTTTTCTAGTACTGTATGGCGTATGTAGTGTCCAAGCCTGCTTATGAGGGGGCCTTTGTTTTTCTTGGGAAAGAATAACCGATGACTTACCACGCCTTTGATATCCACATAGTTCCACTGTCTAAACCAGTTCTTGCGGTAGAAGTTGTAGATTGTTGCGTCACCGAGAGCAGTTACCATTCCATTGACGTATTCGAAAAGGGTCGTCAGTATCGCCAGCAAAACAATAATCGTCACAACAATGCGCGCTCGACACTCGACATCTTCTGCTTTCGAAAGGAAATCGCAGACCGTAAATCTGTGCGATATTTAGGATTAACAACACCCTGAAACAGCTGACATAAGACCGACTCCGCGATGGAGGCTTTTACCGACTGCGCTAGCCGCTAGGTGAGCATACTGTATGATTCTAACACTTAGACACACAACGGCTTTTGCACTTGGTCATTAATCGGTGATAAAGCGAGAATCACTCACCAGTCAGAAGAGAGAACGCTAGCTTCCGTAGTCGCAGCAAAGAACCTTGCGGTCAGCTGTACCGATATTTCCTGCAGAACATAAGCACCTTTAAGGCGCCCGTTACGCCCGGATTTCATATAATATCTTCTCGCTAAAGAAGTGTTTCTTTCCATTTTCCGGCCACGTCTGTTTTGCGTTTGTTTCTTCTGTGGCCAGACCGCCTGAGCAGGAAAAAATGTATTTCGAAGCTTTATTTCTACGTACTGTGTGTTTTTATATAGAAGAAGGCACATAATATTCTGTGTAGGCACTCACCTTGGACCAAACTTCGCAGTAGTGATCGATGACCTGAGACCAACTGAAAAAAAATTTTTTCGGATATATTGATCATAAATGCTTTCTGTGTGCCGTTGTCGCGTGTGCTCTAACGTAGTACGAGCGCGAAGTGTAAACTTTCTCACACGTAGCAGAGAACGGGAGTGTGCGGGAGCATGGGTGAGAGCATCATACTCACACAGCTGTAACATCGAAAAATGCCATTGATATGAAAAATGTCGCGTGGTATGTGGCCACTTTCCGTAGCAGCAGAAAATTCAATCCGTTTCCAACCGTACACAATGTGAACCAAATCGGCGAAAGAATCTCGGCCACTTGGTCCTCTGCCGCGTATGACACACTGCGGCGAGAAGTATTGCACATTCCCGTCGAGGACCACCGTCTAAGCTGGCTAGTCAGATTTGTGGAGATGTCTGCCATTTTAACCGGTAGCCAAGATGACAACAAAATCAATGCTGATTCGCGAAACCTTCCACACTTGCTTAGCTGTACACTGCCTTAGTAGCACGGAAGTACTAGCGTTCACAACTGGATATTGCAGTTGTCTTGTTTCTTACTTTTATAGTCGCCAGCAGTTTACAGCACAGCGCGTCTGCAATGTATCTAACCAAATTTGCGCTTGCTTATGAAAATATCTGTTTGAATATCGAAACGAGCACGTACGGAAATTTGCCAGTGGCGAGAATTAAGGACAGGTTATACAATCGCGGTATGCTGCAGCCAGATCGGAACTGACTTGAAACGCTTTCAACATACCGTATTTTGGATGAGCTGATTGGGTAAACAAATGAATAATCAACAGTGCTATGTGACATTCGAAATGATTTAAGAATTTTACACTGGAATTTACAATGCCAATTGTCAAAATCTAAACGGAGCATAAACAATTCGAAAAGAATCAGGACTCTTTCGTCGCAACGGCTAGTATTCGAGTTTGGCTAGAGATGTCACTGCGATGCATACCCTGTAGGCCGTCGATGGTATAGTTTATGACCGGTTCATCCCAGACCTTTTGGATACATTCCCGTTCGCCAACAGGCATGTCCGACTGTGTTGCATTCCTTACGGTACGTGTCTACGTCGAAGTTGGTGATTTCGGAAGCTAGTTTAGCCACTGAGTAAGCACTGGGTAGAAAGGTTGGAAAGGCAGGCTCCTAAGGGCCGGCTAATTTCGCGACTTCTACAATTCGCCTTATGAAGTAAAGGGTTGAAGCGTACGTATAGGCGGTTTAAACAAGGATGTGGTGAGAAAGCTGTTACAGAAGCTATGCAGTCGGGCACTGTCATTAGCCGTATACATGGTAAAACTGTACGTATCTGTACAACGTACAGACCCCCCATACGACACTGGAGGAATATGGAAACGACCTGAAAACCGTTATCGAAGCTAATGGAATTAGTTTCAGATTTGTCTCTGTGTATGTAACTAAAGGTGGTCGTAAGAACAGTTTGTTCGCACGCGTGGGCACATACGCTGATCAAGCCGCGAAAATGTTTACCACTGGAAACTGGCCTCCCAACATTGGGGTGCGTGAGTGGTTTTTCGCCCCCAAGGAGATTCTGTAATCCGTTTCATCTGTGTGGTTTTTGAACTGTCATTTCATTGTTCTTGTTCTCATCACTCATGTATTGTCGCTTTAACGCATGTCATACTATGGTACAGCAATAAACACGATTTATATATTATCATCTCTCTGTTGTACACATTTTTTGTACGGACGTTTACATCCTTCGCTTTTTACTTACAATTAAATTCGTATAACACATTAACGTACACCAGTTCTCCCAGTACGACAGCAAAACAAAACGTCTATACCGTTTACACGGGTACGTATGAACTCGAATGTACAAGCGCTGGAAAACGTGGTATGTACTTACCGGTTATGAAAGTATGTACGGTGGCATCGTGGAATTTTGGACTGTAACAGTGGTACTGGTATGTGAAGTTCTGTACAAAGCAACTGCAAACACAAGAGTAATCATGTAATACCAGAAGGGAAGAGTTTGGGACCGGTAACACTCACTTGGGATAGAAGGGATACAAGCCGTTCGTCGGGGGCTTATGTGGGAACATAAACTTGCACCAAATATGCACAAATTTCTGTAACATGGAACAGTCTATCACGAGTACTTATAAAAGTTTACATAGATCAGCAAATACTCGACAAAGCCGGTAGGATGGATGTATGTATCACAAATTCGCAGTTTACTAATGAAATGTGACGCATGAACAAATAAACAAAACAATGAACACCAAGGGTAATAAATTAGTAAAATGAATATGAACGTAACATTACGCATCGACAACAATAATCTGCCAGTACATATCAGAGAAAAGCCGGTAGGAAGGTTTATGCAGACTACAGTACTTCTACATGTACGCAATACTGGGCGCTTCGTTACCTGAAAATCATCCTGAAGATCTCTAAAAAGAACACAACCATATACGCACTGCATCGTTGAGTTATCGGACAAGAAAGCTGTGCAGTTGGCACCCATACATACCCAATGCCGACGACTGCTTCACCGTCCATACACTCAATGTGCCACTTCCGGTGGGGCTGGGTGGGACCACCATGAGCATGGAAGGTGTTCATGATGGTGTCCCCCTAAACGAACAAAAAGGATTTATAAGCCAGTTCCTTGTTACATTGCTATATATTTCCTATCAGAATAAACCGCGAATGGCCCATTAAATCAATTATTATGATTCACCGGATCGCACCACCGTTTACAGTAATCCATGTACACGATTCGTATAGTACGTAGCATACGTGTAGGTATGGCCCGTGTATAATTGAAAAGAGCGCTGTCAGAGAGTACCTGGTTAATCCTGCCACTAGTTATATGCTCGACATTACTTGAGCTTACCAGGCCAAGACACGAATGTCCCTTTTGAGCCACCGCGGAAAGAACTTACCGAGCCATAGACAGTGTACGTGCCGTAGTAGCGGTTGACGGCCACGACGACGCCCACTCCCGAGACGAGCAACAGGAGCCCCAGAACCGGCGCCCCATATCCCGGTCGGCAGGGCTGCGGTCCCATCTCACACAGGAAACAATGAAACAATATATCCCGCTCCCAAAAGAGTGACTGCGCTCCAACGGCAGTCACATGGTCTATCCGCCCACAATCAGATAATCCAAATACATGGACTGGGTGCACAACTTCCGGCAGATAATGAGATTGTTTGTGGATACTACCAGTCGGTCGGTAGGCGGAGACACGATGACATTGTCTCAATTGAAGACGTGGGTTTAGTTAGGGTCGGAGATATTTTTCTATGTTCGTAGAGAGATTCAAGGCTGCATGCGGCTTAATGATTGCAATGGCCAGCAGCGATCCGAGTGACCCTTTTCCGCCAGCTCTTTAACGAGACTGTACGCCGCGAAATTAACTGCAGTGTCGGTCCGGCTATCTCTGATTATGTGCTTCAGTAGAAGTTTTCGGTTAATTATAATTAAGGATCCGCCATAAGGCATCGTACCGTGTTTGCGATCTCCGAGTACATGTTGCTTGAATTTCTTTCAAGTTTTATCTGGCAACCGAATTAGCATCTATCATTGATGATCCCTCAAAAAAGTACAATTACTAGTATCCATAAACATAAAAAAAATTAATAAAACAATTACGTGAAATCTTCACTTAATTAAAAAATAAATATGTTGTGAAATGTTTGCGACGCAATACTGTGTATATGGCATAAGAATGCCAGCAATCATTATAAAAGAAAAAAAAATAAACAAGAATAAAACAATAAACAATTACCTACGCACATGCCATGCGAGTCAGCATATAGTCAGTTGGTCATGTCTAGAAATGACAGGCTTTGCTTAATTCGATAATAATTGCGCTCTTGCGTCGGTTTCCGTTTATTTATGTGTACGTATGAATAAAGCAGTGTAATTAATCACAGCTGTCACCAAGCATTAATATACATATGTATGCCGGAAATGGAGGCCGTGATTTATGAACAAATGTTTTCACTTATTAGTGTGGTACGCTCTGTAGACATCAGCAGTAGCTTTGGGCTCGAAAGTCTTTAAATGCAAAATTGTAACGAGGCTTTGTTAGCATACGACTGTCATCTCCGACAGAATCTGGCGATCATCAAATGTGTAGTAATTTATATATGTAACGTACTTTTGTACTGAAATGACACGCACACTTATTGCACACGGCACAGGAAAAAACATAACCAAAAAATAATGAGAAATCACAGTTGCGCATGGCTTCGACGTTAACAACAATCAGATAAGAACGGATTGCTCTACCAAGCCGAGAAGGCGTCATTAGCCCGAGCATATTCATTTGACTTCATAATCGCGGGATCCGGCTCGGCACCCAATTGCACATTGGGATCATAGCCGTCGAGGACATTGTCCTCGACGTCGTACACCGGTTTGTACGTACTGGCCGGGTGCTCCTCGTCTTCGTGCTCCTTGTCGTGCGCACTGTTACCCAGGCGGCTGACGCTGTTCACCCCGGGATCGGCGGCGAGGGAGCGCCCGGCGGCAGTGTACGGACTCTGGTCGTAGCCTGCGTCCGCGCCGCCCGTGTAGCCTCGTTTGAGGGTCTGGGGACCCAGGTTGCCCATGCGGTACTGGTCCGCGTAGGCGTCCGTCGGACGGCCCGGGTACGTGGTGTTGGCGTAGCCGGCGTAGGAGTAGTCGGTGGTTACCGGACGTTTCATGGTTGGGATGGCGCCGTAGCCCACGCGACAGCAGTGGATCCTGCACACGGACAAATTGTAGTAAAGGTTGACGCGAAAGAAATGTTCTTCCATGGGGACCATAAACACAATCTCATTTCTCTAACGCTGCGCTTGACTGGCTTGTATTACCATTAGCGCTTGACTGGCTTGTATTACCATTACTATCATCTCACTACAGTAGCCACACCCTTTTCCAATAGAACTATAGAACTACATTAGGTCCTGCTGACTGGCTGTTAGAAAGTTTTGAAATGTCAAAATTTATGGTTTTTGGGTTTATTTTCCGAAGATCAGGAAGGTGATGATACATGATTACACACCATTCTATATGGTAATCCTTGGTCCAGACGCTCATCTTCTTAGCTAGTCCCGTGACGACATAGCCCGTGGCACAGTAGACAATCATGTGCATCGTCGAGTCATAGTATTCCCCTGCAGAAAAGGAACCATTGATACTGTACTGTATATGAAGTTCAGCCGGTACCGACCGTATTGGTCGCGTGTTGGCATGTAGTAGCAGGACGTGTAGTCCATGTAGTAACCGGGCGGCGTTTTGCAGCACTTATATGGCTGGGGGTCATCCATCTTGGGCCGGAAGATGAAGAAGGAGCTTTCCTCATCCCAGAAGCCTGCAATAATTTATCAAGCGGCTTCGTAAAAAGCATCAAAGAAGCGTGCCTGGATGCAGCCTACCCGTGACGAAGGAGTTGACCGAGGCATCGTGGTACTTGGGACTGTAGCAGTGCCACTGGAAAGTAAAGTTGAGGACCCAGCAACTGCAAGAAACAGACGCTGTCAGAATGATATTCCCAGCGACTACGGTGGTTTCTTACTCTGGATAGTAGGGATACAGGCCGTTCATGTAGGCTTTATAAGGGAAAGTAAACCGACACCAGACTGTCACTAGTTTCTGCAAAATAACTGTGACGTTGTTTCGAACGAGAATACTTATTCAAGAGCTTCTGCTTCGCACGACCGTAATGGGTACACTTAAATCCCTGAACGAGGATCAATTTGATGGACATAGCTATAGCGCTCGGCTTACCTGGAAGTCATCCGTCAGGTCACTGAAACAGTTTCCATATTTTAATTATCTGGATTACATGTCAGTGAACTCACGTCACCTACCCAATTCCGATCACTGCTTCACCTGTAAAACATACCTTAGCTTTAATCTCTAAAGTACAGAACTGGACAGGTACCGGGTACCGGGTACGTACCATCGAGACACTCCACATTCCATTTTCGAAGCCTGTTAGTTGGACCCCGGTGGGCGTGGTTGGTGTTGATATATGTGTCGCCCTACATTTTGTAATGGGACGATTGGTACGATGCGAAAATCGGTAGCAGTTAGATCGGCTGCACGTTAAAGTACTTACGAAGCCGTATGTGACGTAGGTCCCGTAGTAGCGATTCGTGGGGAAGACATGTGGCAGGCCGCATAATAAGAGGATACACACTAGACAAGTGCTCCATAACCACCGCCGGAACTGCCAGAAATCCATTTGCATATCGGGAATATTGATGTCGATATACAGATGTTAACGATATCACCTAGTGTGTAATAGCGAACATAACTGCCGCATACTATTCAGCATGTGACGTAATCCGTTGGTACAAGCAGGTAATTCACCGGCTACATTGTTATTAATCGCAGTTGTGTCTGAAGAGCGTAGTACATGGATATTAACGAAGGTCGAGGTCGTCGACAGCGTTTGCCCACTAGCGAGCAAGTGAACTGCTGACCTTGATTCCGCTGATTGCCTGGCAGACTAATTACTTAACGATCCCCCAACGGTCTTCATGCTCTGGTGGTGGACCAATGCGGTGAAACGCGGGGTTGGACTTCGCTGCTCATTGGCTAGCTGTACAATCTTCAACCTTTGAAAAGTGAAACTGCTTGTGAAAATTGTGCAATGTTTGCAACACGAAAACTTCAAGCTTTAAGATTAAAACCACGAATGCAATAATGAGACTGTGCTCACGGATTTTCCAAAGATAGCACAGTTTACTGCTGAAAATATAGACATACGTGCAACGTACGTGTACTTTGATGAAGCGGACGACGGTCATTAAGATGGCTGCAAGGCAACGGCGAAAGTAGGTTCTTTGGGTGCACGTACGTATACGTACGACACCAGTCGGTCTATAGTCGGCGCAAGATGATCATACAGTTATCGATATGATTATGCAGTAACCGGTTGATCGTTTCAATCCAAATCCAGTCCAACGCAACAAGGAACTTTCCGACTGGACACCATTTGCACTAGGATCCGAAACTGGGCGAATCCCGTTGAGTGCGCTGTACCGGCCCGACAATGGGCAGCCAGACGCTGGCGAGCTTGCTGCTCTTGGCGTGCTCCTTCGTCCTGTTCTTCCAGTCGGCCACGACAACCTTCGGGCACTATAAAATCTACACTCCTTATGGAACGGTACGCACAGTCAACTGAATCAGTAGATTGTTAACAGGTGTGTGTTTACAGGGCGATACAATGATGCAAACATGGGACGCGCATATTGGCGCCAATTTCAACCAACCGGAACGGAAATGGATCATCGAATGCTTCGATGGCGAAGCGGTGGTCGGTAAGTGGTAGAGTTAATATATTTACTTCCGGCTAACTGACTTTCGTTTCTTGTCGGTACTTGGATTGATCAGGAGTGATGTAAGTGTCCATCGGGAGCATCTAATTTTCCCAATACTGCACTAAACCTGCATTTCTCATTTACAGGGGCAACGGTGACGATTTCACAGTAAGGTCCACATAATATTATACCGCCGCCAACCTGCAGGGGATGGTTACGTTGTCCAGTTTTTAATGTTGATCCGGCTTGTTGTTGCAGCGTATTTGGTACGTCTGGTGCAAGTTCATGTTCCCCTACAAGCCCCCCTCGCAAGGCCTTTACCCCTACTATCCAAGGTGCGTACACGCAGTGGCTGATAGAAATGACGATTCCCAAGGGTCGTGATGTGTTGCAGTTGTCATGTACGGAATTTCACCATCCAGTTTTTCTGCTACACGGCACTCCAGCACGAGAAGACGGTCAACACCTTTATCACCGGTAGAAATGAGCCGCTTGATGACAGATACTGGGCAGTATATGATGTACGTAACGTACTAGGCTTCTACGGGAAACAGTGGAACTTCATCTTCAGCCGTGCCCCGGGTCCGCCGAACTCGGGTGTCCTGGGCGACCTGCTCAACCCTTACAAGTGCTGCAAGACACCGTCCGGCTATTACCTGGACTATACGGCGTGCTACTACCAGCCCACACATGATCCCTACTGGGTAGGATAACATAGCATGCCGTATATCACGTGCACTATACCGTAGTAGCGCGTATATATGTAGTATGTCACCACGGTTTATACATTTTTTTCTTCAATTTGTAGAATCTTTAATGGCATGAATACTATGTTTATATATGTATGTATACACGTGCACATACATGCCTATACGTGTATCTATATCGCGGTAATTATATGCATCGTATATGATATGCATGCAGCTAGCGTGTGTGTATGCATGTGCATATGTACAGTATGTATTTTCGCCGTACGCATGCAAATACGTATTATTTGAATGTTCTCGTAGGAATACTACGACACGCCCTCCTACTTCCTGGTGGCCTGCGCCACCGGCTACGTCATGACGGGTCTGACCCGCAAACTCAATCCCTACACCGTCCCCGAGGCGCACATGGACTGGATCCAGTGTTGCCGGATTGGTTTCGGCATCAAACCCATCCAGCCGCCGCCCTACGCCGCCAACCACTCCACCTACATGTCCACGTCGATGCCCGCGGCCTACGCCTACCCACAGCGGCAACGCTCCGGCCCCGTGGCCCATGGCCGCTTCGCCGACGACCCCCGGGCCGATGAGAGTCACGATCACGAGACCCTGGACCCCCAGATGCAGATGGCTATGAACCCGCACCTCGCCAAAGGCGTGTACCCCTGGA
>JAQGAU010001770.1:0-17768 GCA_034698045.1 Paramacrobiotus richtersi | reverse complement strand
CGTTTTGAACTCGACCGAACCGAGTAGCTTGTAGGCTTGCCCGGTTGGCTACCATACGCAGATCTCTGTCGGCTAAGCAACGGTTTCGGGTTTTTCGTACAACGGCTCACTCGTACGTTCCACCGCATGACGTCTATACGATTCTGTTGTCACGTAAACAACATGTAATGTGGTGCCTATTAAAAGATTTAGCCGACGGCCAGGACAGTGCCGACAAGGGGGTGCACATAGACACATATGGCCGACGGCCAGGACAGTGGCGACAAGGGGGAACACATAGGCACATCTAGCCGACAGCCACGACAGTGCCGACAAGGGGGTACACATAGGCCCACATAGCCGACGGCCACGACAGTGCCGACAAGGGGGTACACATAGGCCCATATAGCCGACGCCCACGACAGTGCCGACAAAGCGGTACACATAGGCCCACACAGAAGGCCGAACAAGGGCGTAGACGTAGGTAGACAATGTCATATTGTGCGCATTCGTGCATATGTAGGGGTGGCACATCGATAGTTTTACCAAATCAACGAACGCAGTCTCTTTGTACGGCTAACATTCTTATGCCCACTGCAAGAATTACTTTACGTACATTTTATTTCCTTGCACTTAACCACGAAAATGTACCGTAACGGAAACGTACAATAAAGAACAAATTCATTTAATCTGGAGTATCGGCGGTATCGGACATCAGTGTACAACGCACACATACATGACGATACAAACAAATACAATTGTACTTGTTTGTCAAGGTTTGTTTGTTTGCAGGATAAATTCTGGTAAAACACAGCGAAATTCCGGCAGGTGCTTAAGAAGAACCGAGAAAATCCAGTAAAATAGTAAATACTTAAAAACAAGCATTCGAGATTCCACGGTACATACTGAAAGAATTCGAAGTTGCACTGCTCGGACTGTCGGAGAAGTTTCATTATGGAAATATGAAAGCGCATGAACACCAGACGACCGAATGCTTTTTGCAATGGTCTGACATAGCTTGCCGTATAGGATCGTTTCCAGTAGTGTAAAAACCGAACGTTTTTGTTGTACTTCAGTTCTGCGGTATACGTACATTCCACAAAGTAAAGAGTTTCTGAACTTTTTTTGTATGTGATAAAACATGATATACGTTATGGCGATTGCTGGTCATCGTACAAAACAGTTTTTAATGTATACCGAATACTCTGGACTTATGACTGACCGACGCATGGGAAAAATGAGACTTTTTTCTCTTGTACCTACTAGCACATTTCTCCACAACAAAGTTGGTTCATGGTACTACGGAGAATTTCGCGAAATCTTTACTCATGGTTACCCTTTTTTTTATGGTGCATACCAACCGCGATATTGTGCAGGAATTGTCGTACTCTATGTGCATAATTTGGTAATTTCCCAGTAGAGAAAACTTTCCTTTAACAGTGTTACTCGCAAAGTACATCTTCAAATTTAGCCCCACGATAAACTACACAAAGCATCCCGACCGTAGATCATTCCGTAAAGAGCAAGCAAAGAGTCTAGCGTACGGCTAACTCAAATGCTGCTTGCAATACGGAATAAAGTTCCACAGTAAAATCAGTCCAATACATATATCTCTATGTGTTGTGGGTATCAAATTCTGCGACAAGTATGGTGAAAAGATTAAGAACCGGAGGTACAAGTTTGTTCTTTACGTCTGAATGCATATGACGGATAGCTTTCCATTCATGCCCGAGACAGGGAAGCCGAAGGATCCCTCGCCACTGGATATGGTCCACTTATTTGCAAATAAGGCTATCATCGCGTATCACTTATCCTGAATCAGAATCCCGTAACTCCAGATATCAGCTTCGACGACGCATTTGTTGTACGATGTAGATTAAGCCAGTCATTGTACTTGAATAGTATTACGATACTTGGAAAACTGTAAGAGAGGCAGTAATGCAATGCGGTGAGTATGCACAGCACCGGTGTTTTTCCTACCACTATTGGACGATCCCTAAACGATTTCCATGTTTTTTAAATCCATAACCTGCAGTATCTTTTATTTGTCACACAAGACGCACCATGGAACATCAGCGAAGCCTATGCCACAGACTAGCCGTAAAACTTTAACCGAGCAAATAAATATCATGCGAGAAGCACTCATTCAGTCCGATAAGAAGCGACCCAGTACTGCAGGGTGTGTTTACAGAGAAATGCCTGAATGAAAACAATTTGCATCGAAATGGTCTAAATTTCAAGAAGTAGGCTAAGAACAGATCATCTTACACGCTCAGATTCTTTTCTCAAAAGAACGACGTAAAACCGACGTTAAATATGTATTCTACACGAACGATCTCATCCAGTACGATAAGAAGCGACCCGGGGACAAATACTGGCTAATCCGATTCAGGCTTAAGGTATAGCTATCTCTGAAGACTGGGATAAAGCTAGCTTTCTCAGCTTTATCTTTAATCTTACTTCGGCAGTCATCCGATAATTATTAATCTGTAACGTAGGTTTCAAAAGAAAACTTTATGCGAAAAGTAGTATAAAGAAAGGTTTAAATTCCACGAAACAAGCGGTCAGTTTCTGACGGAAGATGACCTTATCCATACATGCCACAGCCTGGTGATTCAAACGTGGATAAACTAGTCTGGATGTTTTCCGCCTTTTCTTCCCAACTGCATTTCCGTGAAGTAGTTAGCTGAAGCAGTCAACCTTGCTTTTAATGAATGGTTCCAGTGGGAATTATGAACAGAAAATTTCAGCCAGTGCGTTCCGAACAAATTAGTTTTACTAAGAGTTTAGGAAAGGTCATAAACTGTTGATACTATGTTCTTGAAAGACCACCCAAAAGTGACCCATTTCTTTATAGTTTGAATAAGTGGGGAACAAACGTCGTTCGGGAAAATAAAAGCGAAACAAATTTCGTTGGGGCTTAAGAAGGACAACACCGACCTTGAAGAGCGTCAAGTAACTCTTTCAGTTCAAAGCTTAAGCAATCCCTAGACGCTGGTACAGTTTCTTCTCTATTCGGCTGAAATGGTGCCAGTTTACTATGCCGCCTGTACAAAACGCAGAAGTTGTACTAAATATCTGTTGATGACATTTTCCTCGGCTCGTGAACCGACCGACTTCATATTATCATATTCCCTTCTAGACGACAATGGATACAGAAGAACAACCGGACTATGGCGCGCTGCCACTCACTTTAAATCCTTGTCGAATTCGACAAATATACTAGGCCAACATACGCCAATTTATATTTCCGTTTATCAGTTATTCAGGAACGGAAAAATGCGCCTGAACTCAGTTTTCCCTTGTACTCAGCATGGGCAATCACTATACACAAAGGTTCAAGGGAGTTTTGCGTTAGAAATAATCTAGGAATGTTGTGTTCACTAGAAAGGTACGCCAACAAGGTTCAGCAGCAGCAGTGGTGGCAGTGAAGGAACAGGAGAGACAACTCTGGGTTTTCGCGATGGTTCAGTAATGCGAAGCGTTAATGGCAATTACGTACTGTATTGTTGTTGTATGTGCATACACAGTACATGCTCCGTAGATGCAGCATATACTATCTTTTCTGGTATGTACAGCTGCACATAGCAGAAACAATAGTATGCGTTGCAGTATGCCTATGGTAAGTAGTAATCCAAATAGCACTCCAACATTAGGGCGCAATCTATGCAAATTAGGATAAAAATACAATTTTAGCAATAAACATGCAGATTTGCATATTCGTCCATATTTATTTGCATGTGCACTTGACCATAATCCAAATAACACCACTGTATTCAACGATAAAACCTTTGTGGATGATATTGTTAAAATAATCGAAATTGGAAAACTAAGGCTTACACAAAAAGGAGAACGCGCGGACGCGTTATGAGGAGTAATTTCCATAGGAGAACTTCCTAACACTAAGACTAACATTACTCAAAATGTTAGTGTTGCTCACTGCGAGATTTCAGTTTTCAACACTCTATATTCGTCTGAATATTTTCTGGAAAGGTCGTTGGGCGATAGAGACTGCCCTGAAGTCTGGGAACAGACGAGCCGATAGGTCTTTGTGCACTGGAGAACTGGAGCGGTTCCCCCTTGACCGATCGCATTCTGGACGGATGACTTCAGACAAACATCGAATACGATCCAACGCATTTAAATAAACAGTGTAACCTTGTCGTAATGAAATAAATTATCTATATATTCGTCTGAAAAGTTTCTAGAAAGGTCATTGGCCGATAGAGACTGCCCTGAAGTCTGCGAACAGACGACCGGATAAGTCTTTGTGCACTGGAGATGTGGAGCGGTTCACCCCTGACCGATCAGATTCTGGACAGCTGGCTTCCGACAAACATCGAATTACTATCCCACGCATTTCCAGGAAACAGTGTAGCTTTTCGAAAGCCGAGTGTTTTTCGAAACGTGCAGGTGGTTGCTCCACTAGTATAACCGGTTGTCTGGTGCAGTTATGTTACACGAAGCCCCAGAATGTAAAAAGTCCGCAAACCTCAAATGCTCAATTGCCACTCTTAAACTAATATAGAGTTGCTTAACAGACTATCCCTTATTTTTTGAAAAAGTCGGAGAACTAGACGAAGCAAATCAACGAGAAACCGTGACCGCGCATTGCGCAGCATAAAAGTATGGGCCTGTACGTCAAGTTCCAATGCTCGCTTAGATTTGTAGGGGGAAATCTGATGGAGAACTCTAGTCACTCTACAACAAAACGTACTTTTTTATCGTCGACAAAGGGCCAGCTAGAACACCATCATGGACTGGGCTCAAGAAATTGGTATGGTAGAACTGATTCCACAAACCCCAGAACTCAAAACATTAGCTGTAGGTTCCGCGAAACGACCAAACGAAGACATCTCACAGAACGGAAAAAACCTCAGAATCCTAATTTAACGTCAAAGTTCAAGTGCTATGCAAAGAAACCTGGGACAATGCAGTCCATCGTACGGCTAACACCGGAACCGATCTCCGCAGCAGAAACTAAACACGCAAAAAAACGACAAGCCACAGCAATGAATGCAAACAAAATTTAGTAACAAACGATAGCACTAGCGGGACTGCAACTTAAACGGCAAACGCTTACCGACATATCGAAACCCACGTGAAGAATTTACAGCGTAAATAGTGAATACTCTCCTGAAGAGGATGAGCTTTGGAACCAGTCACCGACTGATACCAGTGCACCGATATGACAGCATAACAGAAAAATTCTTGTGGCAATGCAAGCATGTTGATAAAAGCGACCGAACTTTGTATTTCCGGCTTTTGCTGTTTGGTGAATAAAAAAAACGAGGTATCTCAGTGTACAATACTTCTGACATTATATTATTGCCCTAGCACTGTTGAATTCGAAATGCATGCATGCCTCTTTCAACAGTGCTAGGGCAATAATATATCGAGTTGAACAACCGTAAACTCTAAGCTTTGAACTTCCGCCCTAGAATGTCTGAAGAAGGCTCCATCAAACGATTGCAAGATTCCTCTAGCGACTAGCCCAGCACGTCGGACTACAGATATGTCTGTTTGCATGTATGCTTCTCTTCCTAACAATCAGAGGTTACTAGAACGGCACCTCATCAAGCCAACGCCATCAACCAGTTAGAGTCACCGGAACCATCTATATCGCAGAACACCGGCCACTGATTATGACAACTCAAACTTCTACATCCAACCAAAAAAAGCCAAGCAAGCTGTCGCCGAAAACCTTTACGAACGCATATTCAAACAATATCCTGAACTGTTTACAATAACGTAATTAACGTCTTCACTCTTACCATGCCGCTGTTTCTTATTAACATCGTAAGATTAACCATCTCTGCATTTTAATAAAGTCAATGAACCGTAACTGTAACCCAGGAAATCAGCGGTTCAGTCATAAATCCAGAATATAAAATTCACACATCTCCAGAACTCCTAATATTTCAAATACAAGTGGGTTGCATTTTTTTGCATATAACACTTGTTTATAAGCTACCATAGACTATAGCCTCTGGCTGCGCCCATCGGAACAAATTTTTTGTTTAAAGCGTTGACTGGGCTTTTGCCAAATAAATACCGCTCTGGTGCTGCTTCTTACGGTACGTTATAGCAGTACGATCAATTTTGAACAAAGATTCGTTCTGCTGAAAGCCCTAAGAAAGGTAACAAAGGTGGTCTCGGACTTTCAGTAAAACGATCCTTGTTCGTTACCTTTCTTTGCGTACTACCATCTCTGCTTCGGGTTTCCCCACTTTCGTACTTACATATAAATCGTCGTAACTGATAGGACTGGCAGGAAGAAAACACGGTTACAAGGATTTTACTATAAGGAGCAATGCATAATACTGATAACTTGATGAGTCGTGATCGCTTTGAAAGCTAATTCCAGTAATGCATCTGCCGCAGTGGAGGGCGCTCGGTTCGGTGCGTTGTCGGAGTGCATTCTCGTGAATAATGAATTCCAAATGAAGATCGTCGTTCTTGTGAACTCTGTCCATACGTAATATATTATGCGTTCCCAATCGGACTCTTGACGCGTTCACGAACTCTTGTTATACAGTGGCACGGACGACGTATTTGCCAACATCATCCACGTGGGGTATTTTTGCCAGGCAACTGGTTCCGTCATAAGAGCATTCGAAACCAGCCATGCATGCGCTTGCGAAATGAATGCGGCTATGCTTTTCGACAACGATAACCATCATGGGAAGTGAGTTTTATGTAATTCGGGACACTTTTCCGTGCTGAATAACTCGAGGCAACATGTTAAAAGACAGAATTATTGTTTTTACTAGCTAGCGCCCGGAAAGCAAATGTGCTGAAGTCTGGACCGTCAATTACGCGAACATATATAAGTGATTTACTCTGCATACGTCATACAGTCTGCACGTACTATTTCATGCTGTGGAGAGCCGAAGTGTGTACTTACATAAAAATTCGTAAAAGGATTACAGCAAACCACAAAATCAGTTTATCTATGCCGTAGTCTGTTCCTTAAGTCGTGGGTACTTACAGTATAATAATGTGCCTATGCATATAGCAACTCGCCAAGTTTCCTTGATATTGCGTAGAAAACTGTATGTTGCGATTTTTGCACCTGTACCTTCATTACAATTCCATGAACCTGTCACAAACAGTTTTGACTTTTGAGATCTAGGTAGTCGGATAAAAAGTAATTATTATACACTTTCTTGTTGTGGACATGCTCAAACATTCCGTAACCAGCAAACAGAGAATGCAGATTGTTACTGCTTCGAAAGTTGCCAATTACGGAATCGTTCAGCCTTCATAACGTGGTTTTGCACAGCTCTGATCGCATATAATCGTACGGAAGTATTTAGTTTACATTTTATTTTTACGGAAGCAATCTTCTATTATTACTGATCTCATTCAGCACGATAAGAAGCGACAGCATAATATTATTACATGTAGTACACTACCGTAATGTATCGGCGATTGTCGTCATATTGATGACCTTTAGCTTAGGCAGCACGAACAAAACATGGCGACGATAATTACTCTAAAGGAACACTCTTTTTGTGCTGATAATAGTCAGCACGGTGCAGAACACATTCGTGGCATTCGTCCTACTCGCAACAGATGGTCCTCATCCCTGCAAAGGCCAGTGATGTCGTGTGCACTGACGCTTTTCTGGCACCGATAGCAAACATCAGAGGCGCAAGGACGGTATAGACTTTGGACACTTATATTTCCGTAATTCATTGCACATGTTGCGATTCGGAAAGAACCGTTACCAGTTCAGCTAAAAGTGGCTCAGACATCCATCGAGCAAGAAAAACACCGGAAGCGAATTCTACGATCCTGTCCTTGCTTGCGCGGTGTGGATTTTAAGATGCCGATTCC
This sequence comes from Paramacrobiotus richtersi, assembly GCA_034698045.1. Taxonomy (NCBI): domain Eukaryota; kingdom Metazoa; phylum Tardigrada; class Eutardigrada; order Parachela; family Macrobiotidae; genus Paramacrobiotus; species Paramacrobiotus richtersi. The sequence continues at coordinate 9,947 of JAQGAU010001770.1, read as the reverse complement.
TTTTTGCAACAGAACGATCTTGTATTCTGTTGTGTCAGCTACGGGTCGGTTGAAGTACTGGAAAAGGCAGGCTACAGTACCCTTACCCGCTTTGAAAGGGCGCATATCCGAAAGAAATCTCTCCATTGGGAAGGACATCGATACCAGACCCAAAACCTAACCGTAAGTATCGGATATTGTGCGCTGCGAGTACCGTACAGAGCAACCATCTCCGCTTGAATCTTATTCAACGAACAGTTATCTTGTATTATTCTATACCCTTAAGATTAGCATAAGTATTTTTAAATATATTTTTTTACATAAGAGTATTTTTACAATCTAAGTATTTTTTAAATTTTTATTTTATTATTTTTAGCATAAGTATTTTTACATTTTAGCATAAGTAGTTAGTATATAGTAACTGTCCAGGAGCATCCAGAATTCGCCGAAGGAAGGGACGAAAACGGTAATTTCGAAACCTACGTCATCATGAAGAATTCAAAGAAAACTCGGAAACTGTTTGCCAATTTTGTCGTCAACTTTGACTATCTTTGGCCGTGTGACCTTCTGAACGTCAAAAACGAAATTATGCCGGCACGTCTGCGCTTATCATGTCCTCAACAATTCTGTCCGTACGAAAGTCAAAAAGCGAAGTCGGCCCTACTTTTCCCATGCGTGTGTATCAGCCATGCGCCAGAGTAAAAGAGGTTATGGATAATATTAATTTAGATTATCACGCTGTATGTCGGCGAACAAAATCATCAGCAGTACTTGTGGCAATGAACGCCACAACAGCAACACCGAGAGCCGGAAAGGCGTTCGTACTGCCTGTTGCTTGGAGAAAACGACTAGTCTGCAACTCGGTTTGCTTTTGATCGCCACACCTGGAAGTGGTAAGTCTCAAACGGTTGACCTTTTTGTGGAGATGTTCTGACATCGGTTATTGCTCCGACCGGTATCCAATTTGCCGACAAATCAAAAACCTTGAGAAGAAACATTCGCCTGGACGCCAAAAATCAAAACCTAAAGTATTACCATAGTGACGCAACGACATTAAGTAAGACGTTATGAAAACCGGTGATGTAGTACTCAGGTAGTTGAAACTAACCAAAGCTACCTTTTCAAACGAGAGTACAACCGTGGCCGATTCCACTTGGGCTGTTGGAGGAATATGCCGGGAAACAAAAGAAGCATTCGTTCGTTGTAGCAGTACAAAGGCGAGATTCAAAACCCCTACTTTTCAATCATAATATGTCCGGCACGATTATCTTTCACGGACAATGGCGTTTGTACAATCCACTAACTGAGCAGAGATATTCTCACATGACTGCGGATCAACATTTTGTCGATCCCAAAAACTGGTGTAAAATGTAAATACTAGTTTAATCGAAAACTTATGGAGATGGCTAAAGGCAGAGATTCTAAGAACTGGCGTAACACCGCAAAAGTTCGGGGTCACGAATCACGATTATACCAGGTCTTGTGGCGTCGGAGATATGGACTGGAAGCATTCGCTAATATACATACTTAGCTGAATTACTTCCTGGTGGTTCGTAAATGTCAGTTTCGTAAAGAAGTTGGTAATCGAACAGCCGACTCTGTATGACTAATATTATCTAGTTTGAAGACGTTCGTGTATGTAACATGTATACCACACAATACCCTAATTAAAAATCAGTTACAGAGTTTAAAAATACGTAGTTTGCAATGAATTCCAATTTAGCAACAAAGAGGAATAATTATAAGTTCCAGTTTATGAATAAAAGCACCGAACTTGAATTCCTTCGCATTAATCGCTTTTCGGACAGGCTTAGCGAACGCTTGGACTGGCCACGAGAAATGCCGCTCATCACAGTATATAAAGAAAGATTATACACAGGGAGAATTATTATACTCGTTGTTAGACTCCCTTAGCGATCCGTCGTGTTTATGATTAACAGTTTTGTTATAAACAGCTTTGTTGCCCGGAATCTTGTTTATTTCTCTGCTGAGCTATTCAATTCCAGTAAAAATTATTACAGCTTATAGGCAGCATTACTAGCTAAATTAGTACCTGTCCGATGATGAATGATGCTTCAATGACACTGCATTCAAGATCTACGTATTTATTTCGGTTATTCCGGTTCCGGAAGCGAAAAATTATTACGCAACAACCAAACGAACTAAATCCAAGTCTGCGATCTGTGGCTCTTTATTAGCCACAAGTGGTTGTTCTTTTCGCTGGGAAGATTGGTTAGCCTTACATAGCACGGGAAAAAACACTGCTGTGCAGTCAGTTCACTCGTAGTTGCGAAACCAGGCAGTGGAAAGTTTCAAGCAACTGACGCGTTTTGCATCGCAGTATGGGATTTCTCAGCAAGAAGAACCAACAAGACTAGTTTGTATGAAATGCCAGCCAATTTCGCAGGCAGTTTCTGTGATGTAAAATTTGTAGTTTCGTTGTTTGTGCTGCTTTTTCAAAATTACAATATTGAATTGTTATGAATACTAAAGAAATGTTCTTGAAATTTCCACATGCGCATAACTGTGATACGAAATAACTTCGTACTCCCATTCAGCTAGCTGGAAAGGCTGACAGGACTTTCTGGCTGGGGACGTGAACAAGACGATTAAAAAAATGGAGAGGGATTTTGGGCAAATGTCACAATGTAAATCACAATGTCTGTTTTCATTAATTGTCGAGCCTCACTGTCATTTTAAAAAAAACTTACAGAAATTCAGGTTCAACTTGTTTTTTTGTTGAGGCGTCTTTCGAGGCTGACATGCTGTTTACAAAGGTCATTCGTTACTACTCTAACCTAGCTGCGTAATGTACTGCAGCATGGCACATATTTGCACGTGCGTATGCACAAATTTGTAATTCTGAATGGCGATGCATACAGAAATGTCCGCTCCTCATTGCCTTCGAACTTCGAGAAATGAATTTGCTCTTACCATGCGCAGGTGTTTAACTAGTAACCATAAACACGGGAAGTAATCCAAACTTGGCATTATTTCGCACTCTAATAAATGCTCGAATGCTTCCGTGCCATCGAAGCCTTCAGTCGGTATCTCATGATCGGCAGGAAGCAGTGCCACCGTGGAAACACTGCAGAAGTCATCTTAACACTTACGTTTTGGATTTCCGGATACATAGCAGGATTATGCTGAATCAGGACTTCCTAGGCGATAGGAGCGGTACCGGCGATATATACAGACGCGCCCGAAACTGAGGCGTTTTAGCAGTGACCCTAAATTTGGGGAGATATTAGTATGTCATAGTTATAGTGCAAAGGCAGTAGAAGTACACGGTTCGCTATAGTATTCGTTACCGATTCAGAATGTATACTGCCGTAAAGTATTCTGAACGGCAAGTGTGCCAGTCACACATTACATTGTTGAGGAAGTTTCGGCTCAGAATTCGCGGAGCGCGCGGCCAGTAAGCTCGCTGCCACATTGCATCTAACATCCGCTGTTATAAGATCTCCGGATGAACTTAAAACTGCTAGTGCATCGCAGATGTTGACTGGCGAGATTCGAGACCCTTATTGCATCCTGCGCTCTTTCTGCAGGGACCGTCATGGTCCAAACTGTTGCCACGCTACAAAACTTGGAAAGTGCAACTGCTGTTACGTGTACCACGGCGTAGTATAATACTGTTTTATACAGTACTTACTACGACGTGTTATGTCAACGTACATAATTTTATACTAGTCATTTAATGTTTAACGTCCAACGCAACCGTTTAAAACCGCTCAAGCATCGGACACTTGCCTCTCAACAAAAGCACAGTATGGACCACAGAAACCAACATCGGGCTAAGACAAACAGCACTCCCCACAAAAACGTGAGATCACAACAATCCAGAAAAAGTCCTAACAACAAATCAGTACACTCATGGCCTTATACTACGCCGTGCTTGTACCGCTGCATCTCTGCAGTTTCACCGTTTGAGGTACACTGCCAATAAATTATGAAAACTACACGTTATGTAATTAATTTTGTAAATTATACGCGGTAATGTGCCACTGGTGTGCGCTGCGGTCCCATCGCGGCCAAACTGGGTCAATTTTTATCTAAACTGATGACTTTGACCTTTGATTATAGAAGTATCGGGTACGTACTGGCAATAAAATGAAGTACCCGGCCCGTACACATAAAAAAGTCAACAGCATCTTATTTCGGTAGATTCGGTGTCTTTCTTTCGCACACTGCTTCCATTTAGATCCTTTGGATTGTACAAAATTTAATGTAACAGTATATCCGCCGAGAGCTCACTTGTCAGCATTCATACATATTAGTATTTAGTAGTGCACAAGACTATCACTTATTGTGTACGTTGAAGCTAGAGAATCTATGGTGCATTACAATGTATCTGTACTGTATACTTTGTATTTTACATCGTACTGTATACATTTTTTACCCTAACGCAACAATGTATCCAGAGAGCAATAATGATAAGTGTGTATTCGGGTTCTGTGCGAGCAAACTTCCTGCAGACGTCAAGAACTAACATTACACATTCTACCGCTTTTGTTTTGGCTTGAATTTCGATACTACACGTATACGCGCGCCGTCCACATCCACTACAGTAGCCTTTTAATAAACGAGACACAGAACCACGAATGCCATAAAAAAACTAATAAAAAAATGAAAACTAAAAACACACGATACCGAGAATAATTACGTAAAAAAGGACCTTAGAACGTCAAAAAGCGAGTTACTACACAATGTCACTCTGCGCGTGCACAACCACCCAAAAGATTCCAAAGACAAAAAACCCCACAAAAACTATGAATAAATAGACCGTACACAAATAATCTCATTTGTAAAGCCGAGAGAGACACGCCCATCTCCTACGAGAAGGAATTCGACGGTTCCTGCTTAATCATCCCATTAACGAACCCAAACACGTCACCGGGCGGTGACCGGGGCCCACCGCCCCCCAACGGGTTCCACGCCCCATTGGAGCCCCCGAAACTACTCTGCAGGAACTCGGACACCGGTCCCATCATCCCGTTCATCGCCGGGACCGCCCCGGGGGCGCCGGTCGGGAGGAGGAGTTTCCGCTGGAACTCCTCATTCTCCACGTCCACGGCGATGGAGCGGAGATCCCGGGTGGGCTGCTGGAGCAGTCGGGTGAGGAAGCCGTCAATGGGGAGCTGGGGGAAGAGCTGGGAGAAGAATAAGTAATCGGGACACTTTAAGCTGATGGAACGCAGTGAGGGAAGACGCAGGAGGATCTTGGCGAAACGGGAGAAGTCCTGCGGGTGCATCTGGTGGCAGTGCTCTTCCAGGCCCGAGTAGAGCTTCTCGCGGCAGGATTCCACGCGTTCCGTGTTCAGTAGACCTTTTGCATCTGTGATAAAGAATAAAAAATTAATTTTTTCGTTAAGTAAGTAAGTATTGACAGTTTATGTTGACACTGCAGTTTCTGAATGCGTAAACAACATCCATATGTGAAGCAGTATACAGATGTCAATCAAAAAGCGAACTGACTTGATATTTTCAAAATATAGTGAATTTTAACGAGTTTTCGAAGGTTTAGGCTTCGGCTTCTGGCTTCAGTCGCTTTCATTTCATTGACGATCGGATTTGTCGTCTAATGGTTTTTTAAAGGACTTGTCAACAGTTATCTTACAATTGCTAGCTGAATCACTTTTATACACAAAATATTAGAACACCAACTTCTATATTATTTCGTAACTCTGATATTTTTCTGTTTTTTACACAATTTACATCTTATACTTTTTTCTGTGATATTGCACGTCAGTGAGTCACTACGAACTGACTGATCCGTTACAACAAAGCCGCAACCTAGATTGTTTATCTAGCATCCGATCAAGCTGAACACCGTCTTTATTGTATTGTCAGCCACGGGTGCGTGATAATACTGTACCTGGATTAAAGAGAATGATGCCGCGCAGGCAGGCCAACTCGAAGCTGTCCACTTGAAGATCGGTCAGCTTGGCGATGAGTTCACATGACATCCTCTCCACCAGACCACTCAGACCGAACAGCGAGGCCTGGGAGGGACTGATGGCCATGCCCGAGGAGAGGACCAGCCCCTGCTTCACGTTGGCGAACATGGCGCGGGCGCCCATCGCCGACAAGTGCAGCTCATTCCAACCTATAAAGAAAGATTGTATGATGTATTGTACCTTTCAAATTCACAATTTTTCAACGAATTTAACTTTTAACGGAACTTTATCCAGTCAAACTCTTCGTTTCTGATTACCATATATTCAGCAAACAAGGAAGCAATACCGCTAAAAATCATCGAAATAATTTGAAAAAGGAAAAATACTGAACTGCAAACAAGCAAAACATTGATCAGCAGAATGCGGCTGCCAAAAAAACTGAACTGATAAGATGTCTAGTTTATGTGTAGAGACTCGTAGCAAAGCCCCGACCGATCAGAAAAGACCAAATTCTGTTATAGCATTCCTAATCAAATACAAATATTTATAAAAAAAAAAAAATCTGGAAAAGAATAATCTTACAAAAATTTAGAAAAAGTCTGTCAAATTTTAGTCAATGTATTTCGTAAAAAAATTCAAAAATTCTTCGTTGAATATGCAGGAACGTACCACACTTGATCAACGCGACCTGATCCTCCATGCTAAACTCAGCAATCACCGGGCACCGTTTGACATACATCACCGCCAGATGCAGTTCCTTCTCGCAGATATCCACCAGCTGCCGATTGGTATCGGGCTGCTGCAGCAGCCCATGGCCCAGATCCAGCGGCCGCACATGCACCGCACTGGGATCCGTCAGGAACGCCCCCAGCATCAGACTGTCCGCCTCCTGCAGCCGACTCAGTGAAAAGTCAAAGTTCCCCCCCGCAAAGGGCGGGGCGGGGGTGGTGGTGGTGGAGACGGCAGCAAAGTAGCCGCCGGTACTGGGCTCGGGCTCCATGTCGGTGCTGGTCGAGGAGCTGGTGTTGAGGTTGGGATTGGTGTGCTGCTGTTTGTGGCGGTTTTCCTTGGCGCGCAGGCGCTCCTCCTGCACGGCTGAAAGGACAACTAGACCGGATTATTTTCGTAAGGCTGCTCCGCGGGATAGATGTACGCCCGTGGCTCAATTCGTACACACGAGTGGATTTGTGTGGAGTATCATTTATTAATTAATGCGCGCCTTGCAGTTAAACGTTAATACGGATTCGCAAAGCGGCCGACAAAAACAATACAGAAAAGAGCGTTTGTCCGACTGAATCTGACCGAGTTCGAAGTACAATGTTTTGGTCCTTGACTCCTTCATATCTCTTATTAACTACCGATCTGCGTTTTTATTAAAATTAAATATTTCGGGTAAAGTTAATTTTCACAAATATACCTGATTTATTTGGCTGTTATTAAGCAGTTCATATAGAAACAAAGGAAAAATGTATTTTGCAGTTTCTTTTATTGACAGAAAACCATATACGTGATCAAGAGGGCGTGCCAAAGAATTTTTACATATTTTCTTTGAAATTGATAAATACATCTGAAACCTGACGGAAGCTCTAATTAACGCTTATAATAATTACCGAATGTTCACGAATCCATTTTGATCATTAAGTTTAATTTTCTGTAATTATTATAATAAGGTCAAAACCAGAACAAAGGTGTGTACGGATTGAGCCAGGCATAACAAATTTAATGCAAAAAACAGTCCGGTTAGGAAACGGATGCCAGGACCTACCTTCTCGTCGCATGCCCATCTGCAGGCATTTCTGGTAGCGGCAATACTGACAGCGATTACGCTGCCGCTTATCGACGATACAGTTGCGGTCCTCGCGGCAGGCGTAGGTCAGGTCCTTGCGGACTGTGCGCTTGAAGAATCCCTTGCATCCTTCGCAACTAAAACATCACAAAAAAATTTCATTAAATACTATATTAATCGCAGTAGCTATATATAACTAAAATAAACATGTCCCATGATTTTTAGGAATATGTATTCATAGTAAAAATTATATGAACCAGTGCACATAACATAACATATGCACATAACATAGGTAGAAACTAAATTTTAGTCAATTTTTGTTTAGGTATTAATCTACTTCGTTTTTATCTGACAGTTTTAGTTTTGTGTGAGCTACCTTCTAGTTTTTTATGGTCATTTCTCACACTTGATACAAATTCGTGAAAATTCTGTGATTTCATTGATTCTTTTACGGCCGCAATGCAAAAATCTTTGCTAGCTTCGTTAGCTCTTTATGTTTAATTTCTGAAAGAAATACTCATTCCTTTCGCAACAAAGTAATCTTTAGTGATTCCCGTTACAGTATAATCACGTCTTCTCCCTTTCTCACGTTCGGATCATTTAGAAAACCCTCTGATCTAAATTACCAGCCAAGCGTTCACATTCCATAATCACCCGCGATCTCCTGTGGGGGAACGCCTTAACACGGTACCTTGCCGATACAGAATAGGCATCTCAGCTAATTTGTCAACAGACGAACCGTGATTATGTAAGGGTCAGCGCAGAGCGCACACACTGGCCTAATTTCCGCCCATTTGTCAGATAACCATTATCCATGGGAACATTGACATTTGCCGTGCGATACTACCACCACCATCGTGACTATCAAGTTCAAACAAGGACAAGATAAGGTTTCTTCCATTACGCAAGAAGACTGGCTTGCTCTGCGGTTTTCACGAGGCCATAGAAAGAAAGTGCACAAAGTGTCTTTACGACATGAGAAAATGCAACAAAAATCCGAGTACCGAATTTTATTAATTTTTAGTCATTAATTTTATGGTCGGCCGTATGAGACAAACACCTGTAGCAGAAATTATAAATAATTCTGTACTACTTTTTCAATTTCCCAGTATGCTACTGTATAGACGCCTACTACGATAAATTTTTACACAAGACTAAAATTTTTGCTATGAAACTTTTAAAACATCATTATAAATTACTGAAAAAAATTTTACACTAACAATTACAGTTCGCAACGTTGGTGAACTGTGACTTCTTATAAAAAATCAGCTTTATTGCATTGAATATCTGCTCTGTTCAATAGGGAATTACCGATTAAAATCACAGAAAAATAGGCTAAATCTATTATTAATTTTAAACAAAAGTAAACGGCAAAACATTTTCTGAGTGGGAAAGCGTATGCAGCTATGCAAGCAGGTATGCATTGGCCTTGTTTTTTTCCTTCATGCCAGCCGACGTTACAGCTAGATATCCATCTTGTCTCATTCGCAGTCCGCCGGCACTTTATCACGAGAACATCTGCTACGCTATCTCTGCCACGACGCACGGCCGATCGGCGCTCTCACTCTGCCGTTTTTCGGTCAACATTCGTCGGCCATAAAAAGATTACCACATAGACATACTGCCACACTTTCTTCGGCCAACATATTCACGCACATTTCCTCAATTTTATCGTTCGCCGACCCCAAAACAAAGATAAGTATCGCCGACGAAGAAACACAAAAGATGGGTTCATTTTCCTACGTGAGAATATTTCACAAAAAACGAATCATGTTTTCCGTTGTTGTAACATTCCGAAGTAGAATCACAAAATCACACATAAACAAATTAATAATAAACATGTCGTGACTCAATCAGCACCCTGTTCACCGTACGATTCAAACTGTAGAGAAATACGGAAAAGTTTGGTTATGTGCCAAATCAACGCGACAAAAAATCGATTTTCCGGTTTCTACTTTTTATTTTCAAACTTTTACCAGAAAAATCGATTTTGAAAAAAGTTAATTGTAACGAGTTCACAACAAAGCGCAGGAATAAGACGGTGTTCAAGAATGAAAAGTGAAAACGACTAATCTTTGCTTTACGAGAGGTATATCTGTACCTTCCCTATTGCAAAACGTTAACGTCTACAGTATCGTGCCATCTGCGCTCTGTTATTAAGCCACGAAAACACAACCATACCCTCACCTGAAGACGCCATAGTGCTTGCCCGACGCACGATCCCCACAAATACTGCACAGATGCTTGGAGATCGACAAGGGATGATTGGGGGGATACAGCAG
>JAQGAU010001769.1:0-17768 GCA_034698045.1 Paramacrobiotus richtersi | reverse complement strand
ATCTGGAGAAGAGCCGCATGGTGGAATTGCTGCAGATTTTCCGTTACTTCGAAAATCGCACGCGCATCATACTGAAGTAGTCTCGCCACTGCACATACACTTAAAATAAACCGGTCGAGCCAGACAATTACAGTAGCTAAACAATACCTGTGTTTAGTTCTTTCTATCATTCAACATGCTTTCGTCACTGAGATCAGTCACAACAGTACTGTCGGTATGCACTATTATCCATTTCGTAATGGGATTATTTAGCCTTGCCATATCAATAAGCGGTAAGAAAGTTATAACACCAGCAAAACGTCAAAAAGGGACAAAGTGTTTACTCCTTTACAGCCACCATAAGCTTTGAGTTGGTGTATCTGACCATGCTGCACGACGACCTTCCAGCCGAGTACGCCATATCCTTGTTAAGTGTCGCATCGTTCTCCATTGGTCTGTATATATTGAGGTGGAAACCCAGACAGCGATTGATTGTGGATGCTTTCCAACTAGTCAATGCCGTCGCTGTCAGTGTTGTGACCCTGAGCATTAATTTCGACCTGAGCGAGCTAGTGGGGCTCCTAGGACGCCCTGGAGTAGTCAGCGAGATTGAGAATTATGGCTTCGACCGCCGGCGGTTTTGGGCGTTGTGGTGTGCCGTGGTTGGTTCGCACCTCACGGTGGGAGTTGCGGCGTGCTTCAATGTCCTTGCTGCTAGGGCGAATATCAAACTGAATTTCAAGGTGAGTTTGTATAGCTGACATGCGTAGTAGTGTCACCAAACATCAACATTCAGTCCACCGGTTACTGCCTTACCGGTACAACGCGACCCCAATGTTTTGTTTTCCAACAACCAGACACCCGGTGTAGTTTTCACCGGAAGCACATGTTTTTAGTGGTTATAACATGATAAAATACGCATAACTGTATCATGTAACAACAACATATATTATGGCTATACGATGTGCAGATGAGAAGCCGGCCATGTACACATACTTTATGGTAGCACAACATCCGGTAAATTTCTCCACGCCCGCAAAGATTATTCAATGAATGTGGAATTGTCGCATAGGTTTGGCGTTGTGTAAATAACTACCCGGCTAAGTTTCCAGATCCGTTAGCAAATTTTCCGTTCTGAAGCGTTTCACTGGAACTCTCCAAAGAACATTTTCGAGTGGAATAACCTTTCACACTGTAGGTGTATGTAACAAGGTAGTAAACACATCAAATTTGACGCAACCATTTTCTCCGGAAACTGTTGTAGCAGATCTTGTATCATTACTATCATGCGTAATGCTGCTTACTTCGTGTTCAGCGCGCGTTCCGATAATTAGGGCCATCCGTTTACGGCAAAGTACAGCAGCGTTTGTGCAAGTGTATCGCTGGTGTATGAACTCTGCTGGTGTGTATCGAGCCCGGTCGAGTACGCTGCCGTGCGCGACCAAGACTCCATGTTATGGAGCCAGTTGTTTGAATGTCTTTTGCGTAGTCATTTTACCGTTAAACTTGATAATCAACATTTCAGAAAAAAGAACAGAAAATAAGAAATTTTCTGACACTAGGCACGTAGCCGTAGATTTGGAATCAAGTCTTCGATAAACGCTTATCGTGAGTATACTGTTGCTGCTGGCCTGGTCGTGCCATCCATAGGTTTCTGTGCTAACGACAATTTAACTTTGAAATAGTCCACAGCATTTCATTCTTTACTGATTCTACCTCCCGATACTTTAAATAAAAAAGCAAATAGCCCTTGAGTTTTTGAATATAACGACTCAGCGTGAAATGCAAGATTAAAGCGTTTTGTCGCTATTTCGAATTTGCATGCTTTTCGACTGCAACGGCTGAACTATAACTCCCACAGGAAACCTATGCTAACGAGAAGTACCCATGAAACGCTTCATTTTGCACTGAAGTCCATGTGTTTGGTATCAATAAATTCCCCTCATTTTTGTCTTCCTTTAATGATAACGGTCAACAGAATCTGGTGTTTATTTATCTAGATACAGAAATCTGAGAAACAGGTTCTGCAACATAGGAGTCTACGGGCACCCACTGGCTTTGATGACCACGTGTGCAACATAGGTCTATTTGCAGAGTGCGTTCAATGGAAATGCACCAAGTGTGATCGTGCGGTTTGTCTGAACTGATACCCCTAATTATTTTCCGGTCTGCTTAATAGGACTCATACAGCGCCTCGGAGTTCCAGAGCGGTGAAATGAATGTCTTGAAGTGCACTTCACTAGCTCAATTAGCGGCTGGAGTAGCATTTCTGGCTCTTTCTGTATTTGGTAAAACGCCGGAGCAACGCTGTTTTCTAGCGCATTCTATAGTTGCCGCTTTTACAGGAGTAATCAAACAACAGTTACGTTTGTTCGGTGGATGGAATGCGGAATTCCTGTGGTACAGCGTCGTCCTGGAAAGCCTCATTGGCTTACTGACGGTCTATTCCGGAGCAAAAAGTTGGGCTCTGATCAAAACTTCGCCTCGCACCAAGCGCCAGTTCGATGTACTGTCTTCTGTTAACCTCGTCATCTGCGCGACTGTAATCTTGTTGCTCGCGCTGGCCACAGTGTTCGCGTGGGTCAGTTGCATTGCATCTACGTACCAACTGGAACTTTCGCAGTTGTGGCACTATTACTGTACGCGATCGCTGAAACGGCACACAGAGTAGTGTATTCGGTAACATGCGCGTCGAATATTCCTACTCTGCCTACACGCACTCATGACACTGCCAGTCCCGCTCGGGTGTTGTATGCGGTAGGGCAAATTTTCGTGCCATTTCATCGATCGCGTACAGTACAGTGTTAGCGCAATGTCAGGATTGGTCGTTGCTGCGGTCATTTTGGCTTTATCGGTGAAAACGTTGAAGGTGTCGATGGGCGCAGCGGGATTGACAGCGCCGCTGGAGTTGGGCGAGATCAAGACCGGGTTCTCGTCTGGAGTTAACAGTTTGCTGTAACCACTGTAGTCTTGTCTTGGTTTAGTAAACTAATTAAAGTCTGCAAGGATGATTGGGTGTGATGCACCGGAGCCGCTCGTTAGCAAAGAAGAGAGACATTGCATTGTTTCTATGTACGCGACGACTGCACAGTCTATCTAATACGGAGCCGTCCGGCATACAGAGTAAACAACAGCATTGTTCTTTTAATTACTAGAGAGCGGCTTCCCAAATACCTGATATAAAACGAGGCTAGCACGGTTGCAGGCGGGCATCGATCGGCCACACAGATTAAGTAGTAAGCAATGTCATATTACTAGTTAGAAAACTGCCAATCGGTTGCAGAACTTGTCGCAGCTAGAAATACCCGCACATGACTATCTTGCCAACAAGCAACTTCGCTAGTCGTCTGAAATAGTATACGACACACAGGCGGAAAATGTCACTCCGGCCTTGCTTGTCCGCGCAGTCCTAAGTCCTTTCAACACGTCATTAATCCGGCAAGTACCCTACAACATCAACTTAAATCTGCATAATAATACAGGTTCGACTCGAATATAGTGGTTCGTTTGCCGCTGATCTGTGGCATGACAGATCAGACAGATTGCTCTATGCAACCTGTAAGGTAAGACTGCTAGGAATATGTGCAACAATATGACCGGCCGTTTATTGTGAAATGATTACTCTGCCATGCGTACTACGTGAATAAACGAAAATTCCGTGCCTGCAGTGATGAAGCACGACGAAAGCGCTTAACTAAATCAGCATAATTAAAAGTGTTCGTACGTTTAACTTTAAACTGTCATGAAATTTTATCGCTTTTGTTTTTTTCTCTTGTGTTGTGTCATGTTCGTGTTTCCATGCTTCAGTTCTCATGGTTTCCTATCGACGGCTTCCTTTGTTTCCGTTGGTATGTTTTAAAAATCTATGCTAAATTTCAATGATTGCACACTACCTTAGCCGCGCGATACTACTTAAGTTGCACAGCCTGGTACAACAATTATCGGTCTTCCTTTCACTGAAGAGCAAAGTTCAAAGGCTTTGCGGCAATTCGATTAAGATCTGCAGTTTTCCATGCGTGCGGCGTGCCATGCTAAATGCTAATTGCTGTCTGCTTAAACAGCCTTCATCGTAGTCCCACCACTGCGTGCAAGCTTTAGACAACCAGCCGAACCAGAAAATTACAGTAGCGAAATAATACCGGTTGTTAGTTCTTTACTACCATTCAAGATGTTTTCGTCGCTGCAGTCAGTCACAACAGTGCTGGGAATATGTACTGTTATCCATCTTTTAATGGGATTGTTCACCCTTGCGGTATCAGTTACCGGTAAGAAAGTTATAACACTAGCAGAAACAGAAAACGAGGCATAAAGTGTTTCTTCCGTCGTAGCCTCTATCGGCTTGGAGTTCGTGCATTTTATCATGCACCACTACCACCTTCCGGCCGAGTTCGCCATATCCTTGTTAAGTGTCGCATCGTTCTCCATTGGCTTGCACATACTGCGGTGGAAACCCAGGCAGCGATTAAGTGTGGATGCTTTGCAACTGGTCAATGCCGTCACTATCAGTGCTGTGGCCTTGACCATTAATATCAAACTGAGCGAGATCATGGCGGTGTTGGGACGCCCTGATGCGATGTCTGGTCTGACCGATGATGACATCAATCGGGTTTGGGCGTGGTGGTGCGTCGTGTTTGGTTCGCAGCTAACGGTGGGAGTGGCTGCGTGCTTCAATGTCCTTGCTGCCAGAGCGTACATCCGACTGCATTTCACGGTGAGCCGTCTGCGGACATCGCTGACATGCGGAGTACTGTCACCGTACATCAGTATTTAGGCTGACGGTTACCGCTTTCCGGTACAACGAATGAGGCCGATAACTAAACCCTGATAATGAGGAATCAGAAATCCACTGCTGTTCGTTCTTTGCAGATGCATCATACTGTACATTTGGTAGTAGCACACCATTAATGAAGTACGATACCATGGTTGTACGAAGTGACGCTGGCGTGAACACATAATTACAACCGGTATACATTTTTCCACGTCCGTTAAACTACTAGTGAATTTCCCATACGTCTGGTGTGGTTGTGTGGTTACGTATGGCTGTCCCATACGTCTGGTGCTGGTTTCGGCGCAAATGTACCGATTTACAATACGAATACACTGCCACGCACTTTAGCAAGTTTCCAGTTTTACAGACCTTCACTGGAACTGTCAAATGAATATTTTCAAGTGAAATATCAATGCACACATTAGTTTCGCCCAAAGAAGTATACACAGCAAATAAATCTAATGCAATAACTTTCTCCTGAAACAGTTGTACCGGATCTAGTACTTGCGTATTACATATAACAATAACAGTATGAGATGCTAGGATTACTGCATACTTCGTATTCGTGTTGAAAAGGTGCGCACTCCATTAATTTTGGTCCTTTGGTCTGCTTGCTAGGACTCACACATTCCCTCGGAGTTCCCGAACGGAGAAGTGGATGTTTTAAAGATCACTTCAGTGGCACAATTGGTGGCGGGAGTGGCAGTTTTGGCTATCTGTGTATTTGGTAAAACACGTTAGCAAGGTTGTCTTCTAGTGCATTCTATAACTGCGGTTTTTACAGGAATAATTAAGCAGCAGTTAGGATGGTTTGGTGAATGGGATGCGGAACTGCTCTCGTACAGCGCCGTGCTGGAGATCCTCATTGGCTTGCTAACGTTCTATTCCGGGGCAAAAAGTTGGGCTCTGATTAAAACGTCGACTCGGACCAAGCGCCAGTTCGATGCACTATCAACTGTTAACTTCGCCATCTGCGCGATTGTAACCCTAATGCTGGCGTTGGCCACAGTGAACGCGTGGACTCTTTCCATTGGGGCTAGGTACCAAATGCAGCTTACGCAGCTCTGGCACTACTACAGTGCCAGCGCAATGGCAGGCCTGGTCGTTGCTATTGTCATTTTGGCTGTTTCGGTGAAAACGGTGAAGGTGTCCATGGGCGCAGCGGGACTGATAGCGCCGCAGGAAATGGGCGTGGTGAAAATCCGGTATACATCGGGAGCGAACAATATACTGTAATCATGGTAGTCTGGTCCTTGTTTAGTGATGACTTAAAGTCGGCAAGGATGATTTGCCTAATGTGTGCCTGATATGGGACTGGCTTTCACGGACATTTACGTGGTCGTGATTCAGCACTGCGAAGTTCTTTAATAATACCTTAAATTGCTGTCACCCTGTTTTGGGCGTAATCAGCGCTTTGATACAATATTTTGTTTCGCTTCCATCAGACGCACGGAACCGGACCGGAAAACTTAGTCATTCATTTCCACTTCGTTGGTTGCGCATAAATGCTCGTCCTGCATAATAATGTGTTATCGCTCGCTATTTGGCGATATACATACGTGGCAAACAGTACTGAGGTTTGCGTCAAATTTGAATCGCCGCACACTGCCTTCTACCGCGCGATAAATGCATACCCTGCTGCAAAAGTGATCAGTCCTCCTTGCACATAATCGCAAAGTTCAAAGGCTTATCGGCATCCCGATTAAAATCTGCCATTTTCCATGTGCGCGGTGTGCAATACAGATTGCTATCTGCTTTCACAGCCTCAATCGTAGTTTTGCCACTGCATGTAAACTTACAGCAATCGGTCGAGCCAGAAAATTACCAAAGCGAAACAATACCTGTGTTTAGTTCTTTCTATCATTCAAGATGTTTTCGTCACTGAGGTCAGTCACAACAGTACTGTCAGTATGCACTATTATCCATTTCATAATGGGATTGTTCAGCCTTGCCATAGCAATAACCGGTAAGAAAGCTGTACTACCAGCAAAAGCAGCAAACAAGGCTCAAATTGCTTTTCCTCGTTCACAGCCTCTATCAGCTTTGAGATGGTGTACTATACCATGCTGAACGACGACCTTCCAGCCGAGTACGCCATATCCATATTAAGTGCCGCATCGTTCTCCATTGGCTTGTACATACTTCGGTGGAAACCGAAGCAGCGATTGATTGTGGACGCTTTCCAGCTAGTCAATGCCGTCACTGTCAGCGTTGTGGCCTTGAGCATTGATTTCGACCTGAGCGAGCTAGCTGGAGTCGCAGTTCTGGCCACCACTGTATTCGGTAAAACACCAGAAAAGCGCTGTTTTGTAGCGGGCGCTAAGGGTGCCAGTTTTACAGGAGTGATCAGACAACAGCTACGTTGGTTCGGCGAATGGAATGCGGAATTCCTCTGGTACAGCATCGTCCTGGAAATCCTTATCGGCTTACTGACCATCTATTCCGGATCAAAAAGTTGGGCTTTGATCAAAACTTCTACTCGCACTAAGCGCCAGTTCGATGTACTGTCCACTGTTAACCTCGCCATCTGCGCAACTGTGGTCTTAATGCTCGCACTGGCCACAGTGTTCGCGTGGGTCAGTTGCATTGCATCTAGGTTCCAACTGGAGTTTTCGCAGCTGTGGCACTATTACAGTGCTAGTGCTATGACAGGACTGGTCGTCGCTACAGTTATTTTAGCTTTATCGGTGAAAACTGTGAAGGTGTCCATGGGCGCAGCGGAATCGATAGCGCTGGTGGAGATGGGGGAGGTCCAGATCCGACATACGTCCGGAGCGAACAGTATATTATAATTCTTGTAACCTGGTCTTTGGTTTAGTGAAGTGATTAAAGTTTGCAGGATGAGTTGCGTGAGGTGCACCTGATACAAAACGCGGCTATCACAATCATAGAAGTGACTGAGTTGTAAAACCGTAAGGATGGCAGAGCCGTCGGGATAACACTTCTGCCGGTGAAACAGATAAACCGTTAGAAAGATAAGAATTCCGCGCGGCGCATATATTTTACGCACCCGACAATTTTCTTAGCCGAGCTTCCGCGGGCCGTACGGGTACAAATCTGGATACCCGGAGAACTCTTCCGCACGATAACTCGCATTACCAGATGTGGCTGTATTCGCGTCTAACTGGTCTGATGACGGATTATTGAAACATTTTTAATCTCGCATTTTGAGCATGATAAATTAGCACAGAGGGCTCAAGGTTGTCCAAGGAAAACGGATTCTTTATATTTCGTACAAATCTCCCAGTACTAATCACATCACCTGGACACTACTATAGTCCGTCTTCTATCACAGGCAGCAAATACATCTTCTTCATGCAAAACAATGAACAGGAGGGGTCCATTATCGTCGCGCCTTGATAACGTTTAGCCACTGCATACCTTAAAACAGTGCTATAGTACTTGTTTTTAATCAATATTATAATGTATTTTGTCGCTTTATTAATTATCTTTTCTAAACTGGCAGGCATGCATACAAAAAACTGTTTTGGCGACGGGTTTGCGAGAATAGCAGTTCTCTGTAAAATCGTTACAAAAGCAAAGCGTTGAGGGAAACTGCAAAGCGACACACATTATTTATTCATCCTTGCGAAAGTAAAGCTAATATTAAATCCGTAGTGGCGTGGTGGAACACTGGAACTTCTCGTGTTGCAAGGCTAGCCGGCATTCGTTAAGAATGCGGATCGCTGCGGAGCGCCGGAGGTTGAGCTGGCTGACGGAGCGGTCTTTCTTCGGCACAGTGTTCTTCCACCGGATACTTTCCATATATTGCTCAGCAGCTGTGCCAGTCGCTTGCGGTAATCACGGGACATGACAAGAAAAATGACCTAACAGACAAAGCGTAATTGTGTCAAGGGCAGCTAAGATATTCGGTTGCCATACCGGTTCTTCCAACATCAGTACCTCTGAAAGCATACATAATCTCTCTAGTTGTTCAGCTAAACAATGGCTCCTGCGTTTTGTATAGGTTGAACTACATTGTCGATGGGATTTTCCTTTGAGACATTTGCGTGTCAACAGCGCTCATGTATCTTGTTTACTTTTGAAGGGCTATTTCTGGCTACACCTAACAAGATATCTCCCAGAAAAGAAAACGTACGCCTCTACATGTTGCATGCGATTCTGGAGACGCAATCCATAATACTGCAAATTACAATACTTCTTGTTCATTCTAATCATTGCATACAGAATGCTAAAAAGGCCCACAATTCGATGCACCTTTTTGTATGCGCTCACCTTGTGATCCGCAATACTGCGCGGATTCTACCTGGACGTCTGTCGAACTACAATCCGTGTTACCGCTCTACAATGAACTGAGAAGTGAAGCTACGAAAAAATCCGAAGTACGGAGACAACAGCTCGTTCTTACAATACTTACCGGGCTGCCCATAATACCAGTATAATAGAGAAGTCTCATCCAGAGTTGCATATCGCGTACGGTCGTAAACAAACTGGGAAAAAAGCCAAGGATAACTGTATGAGGCACAAAGCATAAAAAGAACCATAGCGACGATCCAAAAAGCATCTTGGCCATTTGCAGTCGCTTTCTGGTTGTCTCTGGTGCCTGCTCCCCTGTGCGTTGCGTTCCCATAACCTTCCATACTTGTAATACGGCAAATACCACCAAGTAAGAGGTGACAGTCCCGACTGTCGGTAGATATCCAAAGGCCAGCATGAAAACTTGCATTTTTCGCCCGCTAGGTGTTTGCGCAGGTAGCACTCCACACGACATCCACGGCGGGACCAATCCAAACCCACCGGCAACACCCGCCAACTGCGGAAGGCTCATAAGAAGTGGGAATAACCAACAGAAAAGGATGATAGACAGTACGGCTTTTCTCGAGCTAAAGGTCGCGTGTCGATGAGGAAACAGGATCGCCGTCAGCCGGTTAACGGCGAGAGCAAGGGCTGCCCAAAGGTCAACTTGAGTGAACCAGCCGATGACTAGATAGAAAATTTGACACGATTCCGTGGTAGAATGAAAGCGGGGAAAGGCTGTAGTTATGGCCAAGGCCGGCACGATACCGCCGCTAATACACAACTCAATAAATAAGAAATTTACAATTAAGATTTCTGATCCGCCCAGACGAGGCACTTGCCGGTTAAGAATGGTAGAGAAAATCAGAAATATGTTCATAATTGCGCTGAGCAAGCCAAAAACAAGCATTAGATAGGTCCAGATGGTCAAACTTCTTTCGTATGTTATCCATACCGGGGTAACGATAGTAAGGTTTAGGCTTTCGTTAAGGACCATTATCGCTGAAGTTCTGATAAAGTAACTGGAAACCAGCTGAACTCAGTAGGTGGGATCTGGCGAATCTTTTTATGAGCGGGTAGGTTAGTACTTCATACTTATTGATGCTAGGTAATCGCTGTCCGCTGATGCGGGCGATCAAGACCGGAGCGATATATTGCTGTAAAAGCATGAGGCTGCTTTCGTCAGTGCAAGATCCGCTTTTGACTGTTTTCAACGGGTAATCTGCGCGGCATTTTCCGCTCTGGTGGTCCGGTATCAGCGGTGCATACATAATCCTATAAACTTTCTCATTTTTGGAAACTGGTGGTGCACAAAATAATACGCTTCCAGAACTCGCACAAAGAGCGTATCTGTCGAGCAAACCGTACCACTCTGAGCAAAGAAATCGGAGACAGAAAGGCTAAGTGAATTTCCGTAACAAAGACAGAAAAACGAGTTGGAGTTGAGAACAGAGTACCTGCGTTCCGTTCCAGTCGACTATGGGCCTATGGCGTAGGGTATATCATCGTAAGTAAATAAGCTGCGTGACGTTAAAGTCACATTTTACAATTGTGCGTACACACTGCCGAGGCACCTGGCGGATATCCTGATTTTGGATATGATAATCGTGTGTTTGTCTCTGTTATGTCGTACGCAAGTAGCTCCGCTTGCATTAGTAGCGCATCGCTTTGGGCATTTTCCATTCAATAAGACTACAATCGGCAGAAGCTCGTAATTTCCGGTGGCTTGATGGGACAAGCATTTTCAATTAAATTCTTCTATGACGGCTTTTCAGTGGCCCTTTGCTATCTAATAACATAGCAGAGCGCCACTAAAAGGCGGTCATCGAAAGTTAAATTAAATTAAACATGGTCCCATCAAGCTATCGGACAAAACGAGGTACAGCGTCATACGCATCGTTTGGGTCGTGGGACTAAATATGCAGCGCGAGACACCCAAAAAAGTACAGCTCATTAAAGTCCGCAATTTTGCCAACGTTCTCCGTGAAGTTATTAAAGACTTCCTGCCATCCCTTAATCAAGCTAGTTACGACCTGTGAGCAATGCACATCATACAGACTGTAACAGACAGATCTCCTCGTTCAGGTGAAAGAGTGTCGTCTCGAAAGTCTCTCGAAACAGCCTTTGAGACGTTGTTTGCCAGTACATTCTAATGGAATATTACCGAGATAACTCTCTTGAGCAACTCCTTAAAGACCACAGTATTTATTGAAATTTTACTTACGTCTGCTGTAGGTGTTCAAACACCATTGTAGCACAGCCTGATCAGAACGATAGAACTGGAAAGATCACTTAAGGCAACCCAGCAATTAAATATGTATTGTCCAGTAATCCAGCAGTATTTATTTAATATGAAACAACGATCTTTAGGACCGGAGATATCTCTGTAACCACGGCCAGTAGAGAATCAGCTGTTCGCACAAGTCTTTTAAGAGTTTTGACGGGTCGAGCGCTAGCGCGTAAGGCCTGTACTTGTGTTTGAGATTAAGATTGCTACCCGGTGTGTGCATGGATCCGGAAGCTATCTGTCTGACTTTATTGCACTGAAATCAGCGTTACTTGGCACTTTGCGGTACAAGTTGGTTCTTTCGCTGCCGTGTACGGGAACTGAGTCGATGTGGTACTCGATATGCTAAGTTAAATCACAGTTATCAGCAGCCGAAGATGGCAACCTTGCAGGTTTACTATTGCGCTGCCTTAACGTGCCGTGTACTAAGGGGTACATCTTTTTTATTATACTGATCTCTGTTATATGATGTTACCGTTTATTATTATGTCTGAAATCAGCCAATTCGCATAAAGAAAGCTTCGTCTCGGTGCCGCGATTGAAAACCGGAATCGTTTTATTCTGTGTAACGGTGGAATTTCCCGGAGTTCGGCCATTTAAAGTTAGTTTTTAGTATTTACCAAAGCGACCGACAACCATGCGAAACCACAGAAGCGCCAACAGCCACTGTGAACAACGACCACATGCGTTCGTGATAGCCTCGTTTTGTAATAGGTACACCTCACACAAGTCATGTTTTTAGAATTGAATTAGTTCATTAAACGAAGACTATAGTGATTACAGTAGGCTCTTGGTTCCAAACGGGAATTGGATCTTTACCTCGCCCATCTCCACCGCCGCTATCAGTCCCACTGCGCCCATGGACACCTTCAACGTTTTCACCGATAACACCAAAATGGCCATAGCGACGACCAGTCCTGTCATTGCGCTAGCATTATAGTAGTGCCACAGATGCGTAAGCTCTAGCTGGTGCCTAAACCCAATGGAAAGGGTCCACGCGCTCACTGTGGCCAACGCCAGCATTAGGATTACAATAGTGCAGATGACGAGGTTAACAGTGGACAGTACATCAAACTGGCGCTTGGTGCGAGTTGAAGTTTTGATTAATGCGCAACCTTTTGCTCCGGAATAGATGGTCAGTAAGCCGGTGAGAATTTCCAGCACGGCGCTGTACCACAAGATCTCCGCATCCCATGGATCGAACCAGCGAAAACATGTTTTGATTAGGCCTGTAAAAACGTTACTTATAGGATGGATGCACTAGCAGGTGACGTTGCTCCGGTTTTTTTACCAAATACAGTGATAGCCAAAACTGTCACTCCCGCCGCTAACTGCGCTAATGAAGTGCACTTTAAGACATCCACGTTACCGCTCTGGAACTCCGACGGGCGGTGTGAGTCCTAGCAAGCAGACCGAAACGTAATTGAAATACACATCGCTCGACAAAAAACCTACGCTACACTGTATGTAGTACAAGCATGGCATACTACAAGTGTTTTACGGAATACGTACCTAAGCTTCCAACAACTGCTTCCAGAGAAAGTTCAATGCTCTAAATTTGCTGTGCTGACTTGTTTGGTGTGTGTACCCCTCACGTCACAGAATATCCAGGTCAGACAGAAACGCTTGAATGAATTTTTACCAATAGCACAGGACGAGAAGGGTTAGCGCGATTAAACGAACTTAACGAAAATATCACTTATGTGCAATTCATCACGTTATATTCGGTTCTTGCTTCTTACCGTAACCCCATAGAATAACACAGATCCTTTAGGAAACGCGAAGAAAAAGCGCAAACAAACCAAGCAGTGCATTGCAATATAATATTTTTTGTTGTACGAGTTTTGCACTTGCTTCCTAGTTCCTACCCATGAACCAATTGAACCATGTAAATAATGAGAAAACCGCTTTAAACCACGTGCCCACTCATCGTGAGTAAAAAACATGTATTGTTTTATGGCTGTTCTGTTCATGCTTCCTTTATAAATCAATATTCACAATAAGTTACATGGTTTATTGGGGTTCTTTCTAGGTTTGATTGAAGTCAAAACCCATTGTAGTATCTGTGTGGCTAGTTTAGGCCCAATTGAACCCGCTTCTGTTTAACTGGGACAAAATATTTGGATAGTATATCTGTCAGCTTTGGAGCAAATCACCAATTAATGAAATCCATACGGTGAATTGTTTTTACGGGAGTAGAACCCAGAAAAAAATGCTGCCGTTGGCAGTGAGTGCAAGGAGCACTGGGTTCATTGGGAAAAAGAACGCATAGGGTAGTTAGCGGCCTGAGTAATTTTACCGGCCAGGCGATAACCCGTATCGTAAATGTTGATGTATGGCGAGTTGGCGACTGTACACCGCATGCTAGTGATGTCCGCAGACGACTTACCGTGAAGTGCACTCTGATGTACGCCCTAGCAGCAAGGACACTAAAGCACGCAGCCACTCCAACCGTGAGCTGCGAACCAAACACGACCAACCACCACGCCCAAAAAGACCGGTGATCGATGTCACCATCGTCCACAACAACGATAACCTCAGGGAGTCCCACCAGCGCCACGATCTCGCTCAGTTTCAAATCAATGCTCAAGGCCACAACACCGGCAGTGACGGCACTGGCTACTTGGAAAGCATCCACAATCAATCGCTGTCTGGGCTTCCACCGCAGAATATACAGACCAAGGGAAAACGATGCGATACTTAACACGGATAAGGTGTACTCGGCTGGGAGGTGGTAGTGCTGCATGATATGATGCACGAACTCAAAGCTGACAGAGGCTGTGAAGGAGGAAACCCTTTGTACATTGTTTGCTATTTCTGCTAGTGTTATAACTTTCTTACCAATTATTGATACGGCCAGGGTAAACAGTCCCATTACCAGGTGAATGATAGTACATGCTGACAGTACTATCATTCACCTGGTTCTGCTGACAGTACTATCATTCATTGCAATCGGACTTGGTATGTCCCACAACGGGGTTTGTCTGGTTACGAAATAAATAAATACAATACTGTTGTGACTGACTTTAATGATGAAAACATCCTGAACGGTGCATGGAAAGAACTCAAAATAGGTCTTGTTCCGCTGCTGTAATTCCTGGCTCGGCCGATTATTTTTTTGAGTTCAAACGAAGTGGCAGGACTACGCTTAAGGCTGTGAAAGCAGCCAGCGATAAGCCCAGCATGTGGTGTGCATGAAAAACATCGGATTTTAATCAGGACGCCGCAAAGACTTTGAACTTTGCTCTTCCTGTATTGAAGCGAAGGCCGATAATTTTTATAGCCGGCTGTGCAACTTAGTATCGCGCAACAGAAAACAGGGAGATTTTGAATGAATCTCTGAAACTTACTAAGACATCGAAAGAAGCAACGGAAATATCCGTTTTGGACGCATGAGAATTCGAGCATGCAAACGCGAACAAGAAACATCGCAAGTGAATGATATCAAAGCGAAAATTTCACATGAAGTTGTCCCATCTGAACAGTAATCAGTGATTGTCAGTCACTTTGATACCGATTATACATTAATGTGTAACTTAAAGTGTTCGAAATTCCACACTGGACGCCCATCTATATTTATAGCCCGCGTCTTAAAAAAAGGTTCACAAATAGAGTTTTGATGGGTGACTGCCAGATTTGCTTGTTTTTGCAAAGGAATTCTTCATATCGCAGGTATTGTTCGTTTTTGTAATAGTTACTTACGTATGTGTTTATTGCTGTCCCATGATATAACACGTACACGAAAACAACCAGAGGACAGTATTTTTCTTGAAATTGTTGCAGCTGGATTAGGTTTCTTTTATGGCTTTTAAAGCTGGACTGTACCATTGTAAGAAAACGCCGATTGAAGCCAGGTGACCGGAGAAGGAGCCAAGAAATAAAATTCTTCGAAGTTGGCGTTCGCTTACAACATTATAGTCACACATCCAGAGTACACGTGAAGTCCATGTGCGCGCCATAGAGTAGTCGTGCAAACCCGTTGTCAGCTGCATAATAAATGCAAATGTCACACTTCCTTTTGTTTGTTTTGCGCCCGCAGGTTACCTGCGCACCAGGATCACATTTATCACCGAATGAATTTGTCCTATACGTAAGTGCTGTGTAATCCGATATATGGACTGTTTATTTTGCCCCACGAATGTTTGCAGTACGTACACGTCTAGGATACCGCAGGTTATACATCTGTGGCCACATCATCTATTCAGTTCGTAATCATTGGGGGATAGCATTTCCCCACAGATGTTCTGCGTAGACCTTGACTGTACAAGTTTACAACGGTTTCTTTCGTAAAAGTTAATAACAAACGAATGAACTGCTGGAAAAACGAAGCACTTGTTAAATAGTGGTCAGCTGAAAATGACAGCACAACGCGATGCTGATTCAGCTCAAGAGCAGCTTATCAAAAAGAATCCAGTCAAAAGCGTTCCCTGGTTTCAGCTAGGCATTCTACGGTGTTTCGGTTTCGCCCTTCTAGAAAATGCTTCACCATGCTGCTGCTAGCGACCTTGACAGCTGTTCTGTTCTTGGGTGGAGGATGGTTTCTAACAAGCATCGTGTTTGCAGTATTTACCTCACGCTCTCTATATCAACTCAGCCAACGTCTTTGTTGGATGTCGTATATATGAGCCCGTACTAAGCGAGCTCGCTTCGGGGAGTTACTCCGCTGACAATTGTCTTCTTGCTCAAAAGACACAAGTTCTTCAGTCTGCTGGAAAACTTGAACCAGCTAGCAATTGCCGCAGTACGAGATGGCGTACTCCTCAGTTACAGAGCGTCATGGAAATGGCAAATAGGAGCGTTACTTTCCGCGGCTATCGAATCAGTCGGGTGAACTGAAGCGTTCATATCAGGGAACAGGACGATGACCGAAGGGAATGCGTACACCCCAGTTCCGCAGTTATTTCCCGTGTGGGTCGCTCTTCTCATCAGTGAACTGTTTCAAACGCTTCCTATTCTGCTGTCTATGCAAGTGGCAATCTTACTAACTGGATGCACCCTAATCATCCGAAGCAGCATCCAGCAGATTCAAGAAGGCCTGCAACTAGAGCGACAATGGTTTCTTTCTGTTCCAAGGGATACGCCCGGGATCCCTTCTTTCAAAAGCGTAAACGAAGTCAAGTCACAGGACTACACGCAGCGAGAGCGTTCTTTACTGCACTACTACATTTACACTCAAGTAGTGTCAGCACATGTCAGGAGGTTAACGACAACCCCTTTTCAATATCAAGGAGTAGCTAGAAGAACGTAATTTTTCCCGCACGAACGGGGTATCTTACTTGGTTTGTAGTTGACCCTTTAAAGTTTCAAAGAAAACCGAGTAACTGTTAACGGGGTCATTTTCACCTGTCGGCATACCGTAACATGACAGACGTGCCATGGGACAACCCTTTCGAAGGGTGCTACTGGCGAGTGTCACATATTCATCGATTTTTGACAATGATCATTTTACAGGGCATTGGTCCAGCCCACTGTACTTCCATCATGACATTGTGATTACTGTACCTTATCGCAACGGTGCATTTTCTTTTTCTTTAGCATTAGGTTCCCTATCGCACAGCAGAGAACCGTTAGAAATAAAACCGTTCGAAATAAAACCGTTCGAAATAAAACCGGTGTTCCATCCTCCCAACAGTAGTAGATTAAGCGTAGACAACGACAGCATGCCAACATAGGTCAGCGGAACGCCGGAACTACGGAGAACTCGTGCCGTCAGCGTAACAAATGTAAATGCCAGGCTATGTTGTGTTTGTTTTTCTTCCGCAAGTTAGCCGTGTATATTGATACAGCTGGTGTCACGTTCAGCGTGTGAGATCCAATCGTCCGCATATTATTGCTTTAGTCAAGTGCAGTTCTGCTACTACCATGCAAGTGCTGTTGACTTTGAGCTGTTGGCCCGCAAACATCAGCAATATCATCTGGGATATTGCAGGTTAAATTTATTTACCTCTGCGTAGACAATGTTCATGTTTCTTCAAACAAGTCGTATGTTTTACTCAGCAATAATGTCCCTAAAGATGATTACGCGATACATCTAACCCTTCAATGGCGTAATGCCGTAAAATGTGTTTATCAACGAGTGAAGCAAACGAGGCGTCGGTATCGTTCGTAATACTACAGATACCAACCTTTATACACCAAGATGAAAGCGGAACCGGATGATGCCTCAACAAAAGATCTGCTTATCGAGAAGAATCCGGTCAAAGGCGTCTTATGGTTTCAGCTAAGCATTCTACGGTGTTTTGGTCTCGTACACCCGGGAAATGTTTCCTCGTGCTGCTGGCTGCCGATGACCTTTACTGCACTTTTATTGTTATGTGGAGGATGGCTTCTAACAGGCATTGGAATGGCAAATGTCTACCTGAGACTCTTTGGATCAGTTCCAAGTAGAGCCGGAAAACCTGAAACCTCCCTGTTGGACGTCGTTTATGTGAGTCCATTCTTAGCGGCTTCGCTGCGCGGAGTGGTTTCTCTGACAAT
>JAQGAU010001768.1:0-17782 GCA_034698045.1 Paramacrobiotus richtersi | reverse complement strand
ACCTGCCGGTGTAATCATCCACACAAGATGGGGATTATAAATTTGACTACTGCTCTGGTACAAAGAGCAGTCTATCAGTTGTCCACTACCCGACCACCGACATTTCACAAAAATTAATCACCATGTTTGGAAAATTTACTTTCATCGTAGTGAATGCCTTCGTGAGCAATGTCCTGGCCGGAAGTATTAGTAGCCAGAGCGAATCCGCTCAAGCGTCCAACTGGGCCGCGGGAGACAGTTTTCCCAGTGTCGCTCAAGGCTTACCATCCATTTTCGCCGGCGCTAAACCGGGTGCAGGGGGATTCCCCGCCTTCCTGAACAGCGGTAACCTCCGTTTAACCGGTGAACCACCCAGCGGCATCCATGGTATCCAAGGTGGACTGAACATTCCTACCGGTCTGAGTGGCGACAGCGGATCCGCTACCGGTCAGTATAGTGGTGGGTCCCTTCGGGCCGAATCCGGCGCTTCTCCTGGGGATCTGCAACGTCCTGGCAACGTGATTGTGGGAGTTCCCCGGAACAATGCCGATAATTCCGGTGCTGACCAGTTGGGTGCCAACTGGGGATCGTTTATCGGATCGGGGCTGGGTGGGGACATCAGTCGGCTGAGCGGCCTGAGCCGCGGTGAAGCTGGTGCCGGAGACCTAACTGGCTTTTTCGGTGGAGCGTTCGGAAAAGGAGACGGTGCCAATGCTGGTGCCGGAGGTTATCAAGGACGTCGGGAACAGCAGAATACCTACACTGGTGGGGATGCCGGGGGGCAGTTTGATAAATTTGACAAATTCGATAAGTTTGACAAGTTTGATAAACCTCCACAAGGAGGACGATTTGGCGGCCACGGAGGTCATGGTGAACATGGTCACGGTGAACACGGAGGTCACGGGGATGGTGGATTCAAACATGGACTGGGCGAGTTCTTCTCCAGTCTGATGGAAATGGGAGACGGTTATGGATCAGGTGGGTCAAGCTCTTGTTCTGGATTGTGGAGTCGGTTGGTGTCATTTTTTGCCGGTTTAGCACTGTTAATGCACTAGAGTGGCTCTGTGTTTGACGGCCTCAATGGCATGAGCCCTCTTTCTGGGTACCTAAACGATTTTTTATTGATATTTAAACCTGGTATGGCTGCGACCTTTGTTTTCTAATTTAAATTAAATATGTGGTAAATCATCCTCCTGTTATATCTTGGTAAAGCCGAAACAAAAAAACTGCGCTCACATGAATTTTGCCGAGACTGCGTAGTCACTAGCCGGCATCGTTTATCTCCGCAGCCACGAATATTGTAAACTCATCACAGTTAGGTGTACAAAAATGTGCAGATTAATTTAATTTGTCCTTACCACGAAAAACTTTTCCTTAGAACAGTTTCTCGTAGCCATGTCCTAAACTGTCTTACAATTGTTAAATCAACATTTTCTACTGTAGTCTTTGTCATCAAGCAGTATCAGTTCAACGAGCATACCTAGTACTAATGAAAACTGTAACCTTACTGTCTGTGCGCGTCAGCACGTGTAATTAATATAATACTAGGAAAGAAAGTGCATTCGCTGATTCAGAGCACTGAATGACCGAAGCGAAGGAAGTACGTGAATAGGGCAACATGAGAATATTAAAAGTATAAATACTAGGAAAGTGCACTCGCTGATTGCGGGCACTGAATGACCGAAGCGAAGGAAGTACGTAAGAAACATGAGACCAAGCATTATTATGGATCTACAGTACCAGCCAGCCCGGTACCAGAAAAAATAAAGATTTTGAGTAAAAATCGATATTTAATAATGACCGACTGGGATTGTTAAATAAGTGGCGCTGGATTGTTAAATTAGTGGCGTGCTAGAAAAAACTAATGAGGTCTGGTCCATGACCGACCGACAGAATGACGGACAGACATCGAAATCCATTTGAGTGGAGTATAGAAGACCTTCGCTCCGCTTTGGTCGATAATATTAAAATCAGATTTGTTGAGTTTCCCCGGTTTAGCTCATAAATCATAATGCATATAAATTAAAGAAAAGAGTACCACTAGTACTGACTTTGATTGACGTAAACAGGATTATTTTGAACTGCAAAATATCTCCACCGCACGAAATAAAATTGTTTCTCAAGTTTTGGCAAGAAGCGCTCCCTTATCGTGAACACCACAATACTTTTTGTTCGCCATGCAGAAATAGTACGAACAAATATGAATCATGCTGCTACGTATAATTCAACAAAAAAGAGCACACCTGGCCATGGCTTACATCTTGCTAAACCAGTAACTCCAGGAAATATAATGTTCAGCTTTCATGCCTAAGGTTAGAATCATACCGATAACTATGTGATCAGCAATTTTATAACTGCTACCGAGCCCAGATCTTGGCGCACATATATAAGACTTACATTTACGGAGTGGCTGTTGCGGTTGTCAGAAAATCGGACACATTATTTCCTCCGTTACTCTTGATCTGGGGATTGATACTCAAAAACATAGACTCCATAGAAAATGCGATCGTTCAGTACTTGGCTCTGCATCCTGGTCGTGGTAAGTTTCTATAAAACAATGTACAAATAATTATAATGACTGTATTACGTATGACAGTCTATCAGGATAAGCCACTAAGAACGTTAAAAAATTGATCATCTATATAATAAAATTTTTATATGAATATGTTTATTGGTTTTTCCTACTTATTTGCTTGATGTTTTCAAGACAGAGTTGGATATCCGTTATCAAAACACACTTTCTGCTTCAGGTGACCGCAGGATGCATTCATCCCGCTGTCGGAATATTTGATTCGGTACGAATGGCTGTCATAAATTCTAGAAGCAGCCCGCATCGAATTTCATTTCTTCTTGTGTCGCATATAGATAAAGAATCTTTTTGGCATCTCATCCAACAAGGAACAAATTGTCGTTCCTTCCGGCAGTGAAAGGTTGCCTAATTACTACCGAGTTGAGGCATTGATTGTCTCTCTCTCAAACCCATCCGGTATAAAGAGTAACGGAGGGTCCTGCGACACTCTGGGTACGTATAGCTTTCTGTTTCCGAGTGAAAGCATATAACTTAAATTATTGCTCACAATTAATTTATAGGAACCTGCGATCCGATTGTTTATGCTTATATCGACACGTAAGTACAAAAGAGATTTACATTTACTTCCTCGAATTTGAATCTCATACTGCAGTTCATGGTGCACCTGACTGCCGGCCTTCTATGTAATTATCATGTAATATATTGGTACCATATAATTCAGCTCTTGTGCCCGTACGTATACAGTGGAATAAATCAGTTCCTGATGGCACAAAAATAATCGCCCATTCAAATAACAAACAACGCTGTTTTGATTGCTTTCGCCAGAGTTAAAGGGACAAGCAAATTTGCTGGATCATTGGATGAAAAAGCGTTTCCAAAGATTTTTTCAGTCAACAACAATAACAGTCCCGACATCAACTATAAACTGAGCGTCGATATCTGCAACAAAGATCCGAACGTAAGTCGCCTACACGGCTGCTTCGACTATGCTTGCAGTACAGGTTGTGCTGTAACACTTGCATATACGCGATGGACTATTCAGTACTGTTTACTGGTTTTTTAATATGTAACCTGTACATGTCTTCAGGAAAAATTTTGATATGTTATAGCGTGTGTATAATTATATAGAGATTTATTTTATTATAGACTCAGAAAGCCATGCTGCGAGTTCATGTCACAGATCACAACACCATGCTCAGCAACAGGTTGGTAAATATGGAAAGTGTCGCTTTTATACAAAATACCCAAGTTTTAGCAAATATTGCGATCGCGAGTTGTCGATTCATTGATTCATTGTCTCTGTTATAGTTTAATCAACGATTTTGATTGTCCATTGGGCGGTACTCTGGCGAATGATGAAAGGTCAGCCACATGGCAGGATGCTATTTGCACGGGCAAATTTCAGGAGAAAAAGATTCGGTAAGCTTTTTGAGGAAATTGAGATGTTAACTCACGTCACATCTGCAGCAATATAGCCCGTACGGTGCAGAGTTGATATAACAGCTGCATGTCAATTTAACAGAAAATTTCATCACAGTGTATTAATACGTAATATTCCAAGAAGACCGGAAACCGGTATGCTCACGAGCCTCATGGAGTACTTCAAGTAATTACGGCGTTTTGGTGCAATTTTCAGGCTTTCTGCCAGAGTGAGGGTATTCCGGGTTCAGCCTAATGACTGCACAAATGCTCGACCACAAGGCGAACCTGCCAAAAAAGGCTAAGCGATGTCTGCCAAATAAATGACGACCGACATCTATATTTTGACGTCAACAATTTGTTAATTTTTTAGTTAACTTGCATCTCTGCACGTCTCTCCAAGAATGCAAGAAGTGTTCGCTCTGAAGATCAGTTCAGTGACAAAGCCATGAACGCGAAATCTACAAATGAATGTTTTCAACACAATACATGAAAGTTGAACCTCGTTATCCGATATTAAAGAATAGTTGTTGGCAAATCACTTTTGATAACTGAAACCGGAAATGCAATATTTATAGCAGCTGTTCGATTGTGAATCGCGGTACACGTATATAATGCGTATCGCGAGCATTTTACGAAAAAACCAAGTATTGAATATGTAATAATAGCACAGATCGTCATATTCGGAAATGCAGGTCATATCATGGAGGTCTATCTCGGAGAAACATTCATGAATGGCTAAAGGTGATCCTGTAATAACGAACCTGCTCGCTCTTATTAGTTAATTTTGGATCTGCAAAAATATTCGTGTAGGCGTGGTTGACGAAAGGCCATACATGCAAAGTGAATTGCACATGCAGTTTTAATTTGTCACGCTCTAAAGAAATTAATAGATAAATAACAGGCCGTACATCAGATTACGTTAGATACTGCCAGCACCACTGGAACGAAGCAGCAGCAGTATTTAATAAACCTGCAAACTAAATATTTGCTTTAAATCTCTGTGATTCATATGACTTCCGTTATGAAACGGACATAAGTGGTGCATATGCACGTGCTGGGTGCGCGCACTATACAGTACAAGTCAGCTCTTTTATAAATTAATTTTAAATGGTCTTAAAACTATGCCCGTACGGTACGCTCATGGACGTCTGCATACGCTATGGAAATTGTTACTTGTACTGCCAGCACCACAGGAACGAAGCAGCAGCAGTAGCACCAGTAAATTGAAAAGGACACCAACTTCACAGTCAGTTGCAGAGAGGTTTTCCATATTCATATGC
This sequence comes from Paramacrobiotus richtersi, assembly GCA_034698045.1. Lineage (NCBI taxonomy): Eukaryota > Metazoa > Tardigrada > Eutardigrada > Parachela > Macrobiotidae > Paramacrobiotus > Paramacrobiotus richtersi. Next base: position 12,571 of record JAQGAU010001768.1, on the reverse strand, counting down.
GATCACGTACAAGCCGGTGCTGCATGCAGGAAGCGTATAAAATACAATTTTCACCATTGTAAGCTTAAGCGTTCCAAGGTTGACCGCATCCGGTCGAGTCATCGGCTTATCCTCCTCGCAATCAGCAGTTTTCCAGGTGGTAACGCTTACCACATAACGTGTGGAAGTGTCTGACTCGAGCCACTAATGACTAGCCAATCTGACTATATAATCCGTCCATCAGCAACGCTGGAAAACAGTCGGACTTCAGTGGTGGCCAATTGCAAGTGAATAGGATTATCATAGCTGTATTCAGTTTATTGTGTCCATAGTCCTCCATAAAGATCTCCACCATGATTTCTACCAGATTGTTTTTAGTTTTTGCCTTAATCGCGGTAAATATTCCCCTTTCTGTTGCGAAATACATGCATGTAACTTGCACCTGTTATGTATAGGCTTCTGCCTGGACACCCGCACATGCAGGAGGAATCATCGATTCGGTACGGTCCTGCTGTTCTGAACTGATTTTCTGCTTTCCGTATGTTTCTTTGATCCTGTATCCTGAAACTTTCGGTACATATTCAGATCAAGAGCGCACTGGGATTCGGTACCAATGCTGACAAAATTGTGGTCCCGACCAGCGGTAACTTGCCCAACTATTTCCGGACGGAGATGCAGTTAGTGCGCTTGAGCAATCAAGGTGGAATTCAGTCCAGTGGGAGTTCCTGTGATAAACTGGACGCCTGCGACACCTGGGTCTACTCTTACATTGACACGTAAGTCTTTGAGGATGATGGGCAGATAAGTTATAAGTACTAAATTATGATTTACGCAGTGCTTATTGTATGCTAATTAAGCTTCTGCGGATCCCACAAAAAATGCATATCTTGCTCAAAGTAGACTATACTGTGTCAGGAATATTAAAATACGGTATGTGTTCTGCACTTGGCGTACAGCCGATACAGGTACCACCTTGACATGCGCCGAAATTATGCACACATATTTCAGCATTACATTAGTGTGTTTATTTCTGTACCATAGTATAATCTGTACAAACGCACATCAGACGCATTAGTAGCATTACATTACATAGCATTACAGCGCATCAGACGCATTACTTAGTATATTAATTTTGGCATTTATGTCAATCAACATGAAGACCAGAACTTGTCTCATATGCAAACTTTGAACAGGGAAAAGCCGACAGCTTCTTTTCCGGGAGCCCTCGCCACGTCTGCTATGCCAAAAGTTTTCGAATCTACAGACAACAACAACCCTAATATCAATGCCCTTATCTCTCGTGATATATGCAATCCTCGAGATGTCCAGGTAAAAAGAGGAATTTCACTAGATCTGTCATGGAATTCTAAGGTTGTACGGTAATTGAACGGAAGCAAATTTGCACATATTTTTGTCATATTAGTCCTGGTTGACCTTCCCTTGAACTGCAACAAACTGTCCGCAACAGGCTGGCCGTATTTTACAGAATATTAAGGCGGTCGGACGGGTGCACATAATGGACCATAACAAAGTCCTGTCGAATAGTCTGATTAATGATTTTGATTGTTCCATTGGAGGAGCGGTGGCCAATAATCAGCAGTCGGCAACATGGGCTGATTCGCAATGCATTCCGAAACATGTGCCAAAAAAGATGCAGTAAGTTTGATCAGATGATGAACCGATTGACGCTGCCTGATAATTTTTCATCTCAAATTCCTTAGAATGTGATCGCTCAGAAGTAGATAAATTTGAAATCTTGCGAACATAGATCAAACGTTTACGGTCGTTTTTTCCTGTTTATCGTTTCGTATAGCATTTCCGGTATGAAGTAATCAAATTGCATGTGTTGCAGATTATTTGCCCGCAGTCGGATTTACCGAATTCCTGCCAGTGAGTGCACCAATGCCAGACTGTCCGCCGTTACCGATCGTCCACCGGCCAAAGGATAAATAATTTAAAAATCGGTTTTCTTGCTGATCATGAGACGTTTGCTCTTTTAATCGGTCTTTCCAAATGGTTTGAGTTTATAGCTTTTCGAATCCACAGTCTTAAGTCTGATGCACTGAGATAATAGATATTTTTGAATTTAGCGAAGTCTTCGGCTGTATTTTGTTCGCATAAGGTGACAAGACGAGAAGAACGAACAAAAGCAATTAAGTATGCGACATCAAAAGTTAACAACATGATAACAAAAACATAAGATTTTTAAGGGCAAAAAAGAACTCAGCCAAACATAACGAACATTAAAAACAACAAGCTTAAGCAATCCATCCAGGAAAATGTTTCCAGAATCATGCATGCTTAGCGGTTCTAATTAAGCGATTTAAATTCCGCAAAAGAATCCAATATTTGGCCATCATCCAGCCACGGTGCCCACACACCATCCCAATTGGCGGGATCCGATCTGAGGTCAAATGCCCGCACCAGAGGAGAAACGGCTGTACTGTTGTATGCTTGAATTTTTTGAGCTAGCAAGTTTAGCATGGACGGATTGCTGTCCGCGATATTGTTGGTCTCGCACGGATCATTCAGTAAGTCAAACAGGCAGGCTTTCTCCCAGCTTCGGCAAGGACTCACTTCCGTACCGGGTTGAAAATTGCATTTTATAGCCGCAGCACTAAACGTGGTCATCGGATTGTCACGGCTGGTGCCCTCTGTGCGGCTCCTGTTACATGAACAATAATTTCATTTACAGTGCTCCTTTTTCAAAAATGCTTAATTATCGTTAGAACGAATGTAATGATATTTGCTTACCATCCTGTAAACGTATTGTCAAAAACATTTCCGGCGACGTACCTACAAAATGTATGTATATATTATGTATCTGACAATTGTGAGTATAAACTGTACCACTCACTGTTCATGGATAAATACCACATATACCAGACATAAGTTTCGTATAAAACAAATTCAGTGCAATGCAGTCGTTGTATTGTCTATCGTTACAACAGGGTAATACACATACCGCGTGGGACAACTTTCGGAATCTCTTTCATGGACAGGTTTACGACAGTTATTGTGCAAAAATCCGTCTTGCTATTATTCAAACGCTCCTTACTACTTCGGACTTGTAAGGACTTTTGTGGAAGTCATTGGACATCTGTATATATGTGGACGGAAACTTACTTGTACAAACTGCCGTCGACATCTTTGTACACTAATCCAGCTTGGTTGTTCATTGGACTGATATTTAACAGCACTTCCGTACGTGGTCCATCATCCAGACCACGGAGTAGCGTCTGCCACTGACTGACACCGTCAATGTTGGTAAGGTCACCCAGATTTCCTCCCGCTGCTTCGTACAATGTGGGAAGCCAGTCGGTAACGTGGACCAGTTGATTTGAGATCTTGCCGCGTTTAGGTATCATGGGAGTCCAAATGAAAGCCGGTGTTCTCACCCCTCCTTCAAATAAGGTTCCTTTTCCATGACGAAGTGGCCAGTTGCTTCCATGGTTGCTTCCTGTTATTGCAACAACCGACAATATATCGAAACCAGAAAGCGCTGACGTTGTTATGAAAGTATTTATGTGTGATGTGCCTTAAATGTTGCAGCTTCTCTACATGCGCAGAAGATAGCGATATTTCGAAGACTATACAATAATTTTAGAAAACTTAATTGGTAGTACTTCGGCGATTTTGTTATCTTCTAGATCTGTTTGCATGTTATCATAAAAATTTCAGTTTTATGCATAATTTTTACCGCGTAGAAATGTGGCTGCAGGAGGGGTCGGTGCGCCGTTATCCGTTAGGAACACTATTATGGTGTTGTTCAGTACTTCCTTATTAACCAGTGCTTCATACAACCGCTTAAAAGACTCGTCCAGTGCTTGGATTACCGCTAAACCAAGAAAGGTCATTCTAAATATTAATGCACGTGCGCATGCGTGAATTATAAGATTTCGAAATAAGCTTTACCCAGCTGCTTCTTGCGTTCCGGAAAGTGATCCGGAAATTTGGCAACAGATGGTCGGAGATCGAACTGGGGCATTGTCTGCTGTATCGCACGGTATTCAGCAAATGCTGTGTGGGGAACGGGTGTTGAGAAGACAAGGTACCACGGTACACTGGGATCCGAGTCGCGAATTATTTGTTCGGCTTTGGTGGTGAACAAATCTGGCGCATACACATTGTTGGTCACGTTACTGGGGACGGCGACGCCTTGATCGCGAAGCAGCCGACCGAATGTGGGATACGGTGACACCTGTGGCATCAGAAAATGATAGTTTCCTCAACGCCAAAATGATAGTTCGACTTTCGATGGCATATACAGACAGCACAATTTTGCCCAAATAAGCGCCATTTTTTCGATATTTCGCTTATGATGAATTATACATGTGTGGCAGCGAAGACCGACGTACCCATCCTTCCGTATAATTAAACCAGTTCAGACTGGAAGCCGAGAATCCATACCAGGAGTCGAAACCTCTGTTAGCTGGATAAAAGGATCAGTTAGGAGCCATAATACCGGGCTATCGCTAACAATTACTGAATTAAAAGAAAGCTTAATGCATTTTACATAAAGAGTTACTGTAAGTAAATAATGTAACCTTATGTTGCGAATTCCAGCAACCTATACATAATATCTATATATATACACTGAAGTGTGTCAGTATACCGACTTCTCCCTGATTATAATATTATGCAGTATGAAAATTAATATCTTCCATGGCATGTACTGATAACGAAACTTACTGGGATAATATGCCCGCTGCGACGATCCTAAATTCCACTAAGAAAAACAAATGAAGTTAAAACTGTGCTAAATTTTATGAATATACAGCGGATTTGATTAAACTGTGGGCAAAATCCGTATGAACCGTAGCTCGAACTACTTCGTGGAAAATACACTTTAATTACCTTTCCTACAACATGAGTGGAATAGCCAATATCCTTGAAGTATTGTGGCTGTATTTTTAAATGAAGAGGAAGGCCCCATGGTTCGCCTGATTCGATTGAACCTGACTGCATTCCTGCAAAAAACAAAAAAATTGTTAGACGGTTGCTGAAATTGCTGAAAAGGTAGATACAGCTGTACCAGTTGCAATGGCATGTTTGGCGGTAAAAAAGGACGAACGGGATGGACCGCCAAGCGCATTGGAATAATGCCGGTTGAGAATAATGCCATCCCAAGCTAGTTTGTCAATATTAGGTGTCGGTGTCTGCAAGCTTCCTTCAGTGTAACCCAAATCAGCATGTCCCTAAAAAGTCATAAACATTAATATTGGTGATTTCCAAGAACAAATATATTAGCGGTGGGATGTGTATGGCAGCAAATATCATTTTCCCGTTCCCGCTCAATAAAGTTTCTTTACATCAGACAACAGAGATAAAAATTAAATTTTTACCTGACTATGTTACGTCATAATTACGCCGATATGGCATATTTCAAGATGCAAACTTACCAAATCGTCTGCCATAAATACCAAAATATTTGGTCGATTGGCTTCGAACTTTTGTGAAGCCGGTCTCCGAGCATTTGCGAAAGTGTTAACTGAATTATCAAAAAACTGTCCGGCTGATCTTGTAATAAACAAAAGCAATACAACGGCGGAGGACCCTAGCAGAACACCCATTTTCCTCAAATTCAGACAATGGTCAATTCCCGAGCACAACCAGCTCAACTTTATCGAATTCCTAAATCTGATGCTAAATCTATTCGTGAGAAATAATCAGCACCTATAAAAAGCTTTCGACGAACGGTTTCTTGATTATGAAGAAAGACGGAAGTTAAAACCCTTCAATACCGACTGCGGTCAGTACGAGTACGAAGTATGTCAAAGAATTTCAATGTCGCAGACCACCTACGGGCCGGCTACCCAAGCTCACTGGAAATATATAACTTTTACAACACGTTTTTTCACTATATTAAACAATCTATTAACATATGTCAATTACGCCGAGGTGTTAAAAATAACCTAGATCTGGGAGCGCATAAGTCTCGTATACAACGAGAAGATAAAGCACAATCAGACCCGAAATCGTTAAGGATGCTTGCAGCAGCTTGAACTTGACCTATCTTTTGAAAAACGAACAATAATATATTAGACATGATTTCTTATATGCCATAGAAAATGTTGACAATTAAATGGCGGCCACCGACTGATGTCCAGCAGCCATGGTCGGCATTTATTGACAAAGGCCTAAGTAGGCCGTTTAGTACAATATTGCGGTCAAGTGTCGAACTGGAAAATATTAAAATATGTGCCTTTGCGAAAGCCACAACTGCGAGGCTCAGTGTTGTCACACATCTGATATCTTATTAACGTTCTGTGTGAATCTGGGGAGCTTGTGTACGTCTTCCGTAATTTTTAAACTAGATAAACAAATGTCTGCTGTCAGTTATTGCTTGATTGCCGTCCTATGTATTGCGTATGTCCAGGGTAAGAAGAAAAACGCAGTTTTATATTGGATTTTTATGAATCTTACAGCTAGCGATTGACCCAGTTTCCTGTAGGATTGTTCTAGTTTAGCATTTTCGGTAAATGACAAAATGTTAAATTTCTACATACGTACAAGCAATAGGAGTTAATATTTACAGGGTTTACAAACGAACCGTATCTTCTGTAATGCGTTTTGTGAAAAATACAGGATTTGTTAGCGTTACAATTGTTGTATATGGTCAATTGCAAATACTTGTTGCCGTTATCGCACATCGCAGGTGTTATCGCTATTTTATTATTATAGCTGAAAATATAAAAATATTTTATGGGTGGTTCAAAAACCAAACGATTTTACTGCTTGTTAGCTGTTGCTCAAGGAACTACATAAGTAGTTCTTTATGTACATCTATACTATATATATGTATCCATATGTACATAAGTAGTTCTATATGCAAAATGTCTTATTACATTTCAAACTACTGATATCATATTTTATGCAAAAAGGGGCGAACAAAGGAGAAACATGCGATTCGACTGCTCAATGTTCTGATACGGGATTAACATGTTCGGGGCGTCGCTGTGTATGTTTGATGGACCTTGGTCGAAAATCGGCACGTTACTGGGTAAGAGTTTTGAATCACGCTCAAAGTTAAGACCAAGATTTAAACCTGGAAACGTACTAATTTTTACTATTAAGGAATCTGACAAGTGAATGGTTAGCAAGCTCTGTGTACCTTCGGGCGCTATATTTACCCTTTATTTAAAAACCAATAAAACTTTAACGTACAGCTGCACCAATTAAGTTTTTATTGGTTTTTAAATCTTATAACTGAATACTGATCAAAATTATATATATCTGCAGGCATGCAACAGCGCAGAGGACTGCTTAGCCATCAACGCAATTGTAAAGCGTACTTTGGAGATTACGGATCTCAAAATTACAAGGGAACCCGTATGCACAACATCGTCAGCCTGCCCAAATTTACCGGGAAGAGTTGGATACTGTGATGTACTAATGGCTGCAAAATAGCGCGATGCGGTTTTATTTGAGCTTGTTTTCATTTTTATGTTTTTTTATGTCATTTTTTTAACTTCAATGTCCGCACGCTCTTGTAATCTCAAGTTATATCTGACAATTAAAAAAACTACAACAAAAAAAATTTTTCTTATGTTTATTATCATACATACACATGTCTACACCGTCGAGTAATCGACCCTGTGAGTGACTACTATTTTTTTTTTGCGGAATTGTACTCCCTGTTTTTTGGTCCAATAATGGGATTTATAAGTATATAAAAATAATAATACGAAACAATACGAGCAGTACGACGTTTTCTTCGTTACTTTTCGAACTCACAAGTCAGTTCACCAGCGTATTGTACCTGTTACTGCAGTACACGTAAACGAACACCCGCACGCGTACGGTAATTATGCGGAAATCCAGAAACACGCATATAGTGTAGTATTGAAATTTCGAACTCGCTGTGAGCGTTGATGTTGTTTTGCGGTTTGTCACCTTATATACATTGGAAGGTTAACACTTATCACTTTAATTTGCACTCTTGTACTCCTAATTCAGGATTATAAAAATTTTTTACGTTCTTCACCCTAGCACCCCGCATTGCAACTACCACAGGTCTTCTCGCTGTTGTATAAGGTCAACGCAATTCCACAAAATCCCTTGCGGGTACTGGTCTTACAGAACACTGTTGTGAGTCCAATAATGGCAGATCAGGATCCAATTTATTGTCAGTAAGTTTGTGATAAGTGGTCTCAGTTTCCCATCAGCCAAAGACATAGTTCGACGTGTTGCTTTTCAGGGACGATGAAGACTTCGATATGGAACCCGATAGTGAAGAAGAGGAAGAGGAAGAAAACTCAGAAAAACACGCCAAAGATCCAGATTACGACTACGATATTAAGGATTCGGAAGGAGGTTTTACGGATGACGATGAGGACTTTGGAGACGATTCCACTACCAGCAACGCCAGTGTATGTATTCGAAACAGCTAGGTCTTTAAGACCCTCTCATGCAACCACGCCCTGTATATCTCGGCAAACCCACACAATGTTAGAGTTTCAAGCACTTTATTTGTGATAAAACTAAAAGGTACTTTATTCAGAGTTAGGACAAAAGACCAATGCATTAAAAAACTATTCAAATATTTTTTAATAAAACGTGCACGATTTAGTATATTGTTGGAAGCCACACGGACGAAAAAGATCACGACTGGGATCTTACCGGGGAATGTTCTCAGCAGCTAGCAACAGCCTCTCCATCAACGCCTCGACACAGGCACAGAAATGCATCGGGAGGGTTCACCACCGGTGTTGTGGCCGAGCTGGTATGCATGAAAATGTGCTATGTTTAAAACTGAGTTCTAATAATATGACTTTAAGTCCATCTTAAGTAAGGGACTATAGATTAATTCATAACTTTACACCATGATAAAAATTTTGCAGTTTACTTTTATTTGAATTATCTACTTCATATCACGACTGTACTAAGCTAAAGCCATAGTTGTTACTTCAAGTACAGTACCAACTGTTTATGGTGGCTAGTTCTGTTTTCCAACGTTGTCGTACCAAACTCATTTATACCTCCAAAAATAGAAAATCCGAAATCGTTTTTGCCATTTAATAAGTTAATTTTTAAGTGATGCTTTAAGGTCCCGTGGCTAAAAAGAAATTTTCGATTGAGTCGGAATGCGACGGCGATTATGCCCCGGAGCGAATTATATGCAAAATACGAGCATTTCTGCGCGCAAAATGGTCTGCCTGTGGTCAACTCGGCTTGCTTGGGGAAAGTCTTGAGGCGAAGTTTTCCCGGCGTTGATACACGACGCCTTGGACGCCGGTAATGCTAACCAGAATTTGTTTGAAAATTTGTTTTCGGGTATTTGGACAGCATATGTGGTGTTTTTTGCAGAGGGGAATCTAAATATCACTACATCGGACTCGAAATAAACCCTGGCGGCGAGGCGAACGGGCAAGCCGACAATACAGACCAGTTTGACGAACATAAACCTATACTGCAAGCACCGTTAGAACGATGCAGACCTAAACGAAATCCTCCACATATGCCGTACGTTGAACTTATTGTATACATTGTGATACATATGCGATTTCATTTCTGATTAGTGCTATGTTTTAGGTCCAACAGCTCTAGTTTTTGAAAAATAGGATTTATTTATTTAATTGCTGAATTTATTTTGCAGGAAAAAACGCAGTTCGCTCTTCCGGATTTTGGCAGCCTTAGATGACAATGACAGAACTGCTGTTGTGCTGGCCCAGTTACAAGAAACCATAAATTCCATAGGAGCTAAGCATATATCATTCCTACCGGATGTATTGCAAACCGATCATAAGTGGGCAGAAATTCTTCCCTTAACGGATCAGGAAGTAAACTCCATGGGAATTCAAGCCAGCGATGTGGCAACATTTGTGGAATCCTTTAGAGTGCATCTCGGGGTAACGCGGCTACGTTTTTTGTTATTTGTCCATATGAGCGACATATTGTTTTGTTTACAGATGGTGTCATATTGTATCGTAACGGGTGCGTTCGTGTCAGTTCCAGAGTTATTCCGTAATTTTTGGATCACTCGAACCACGAGGTAACATGGCCGCATATACCGTTTTTGCTAAAGCTGATATTTACCTACTTCCACAATAATATCACAGCGTAACAATCAATGGTAACATATTGTTGTGTGAACAAGAAAATTCTGGAACAAGACATGAAAAACGAACTTATAATCCTACAGTTTTTACGTCAGAAGATCTGACGGAAGCATCAGACTTAATAAGTAATCAGTCGATTGTCTTCTTAACCGTGAATATTCTAGTCTTCAGGTTTCTGAATCCATGAGCAGCTTTAACACGGCGGTGGTAAATTCGTTATTTGGATGGGAACCACTCCAACATTTCATTCGCGAAGGTTACTTAGAGTCCTTCAAGAAAATAGAAGAACAGTTTGATCCCAATTTTGAGTCAGTTTGCGGAAGTAAGTACATGTTGAATATATAATAGCAAGATATAGTACAATTGATCTATATCTTTATAATGGTACAAATTCTCTAAGCAGCTAAGTATGCAAACGATTAATACGATTAATAACAAAAATAAATCGTTCGACAGATAATTTTACCAGCTATGTGACCGAATTTGCGCAAAAATTCCCAGGATGGATACGATCTGCAGTGGGAGATCTGGACAGCGATTTGCTCCATATTTTGGTATAAATCCCCAATTTTTTTGATACGTATGCAATAACAAAATATTTGCTTCTCATAGTTTATTTTTGATTTCAGTACACTACAGCTTTAAGCTTATCTTTCCGTTTGAAAAAAGCAATGGAGCTGCATACGTCGTACGCCAGAATACATCCAATGCAAAATGATCCGGCCAAAAGTGAGTTTATGGACCAGATATTCGCACAGGTGGAGCCAACATGGAAAAGGGTACTCGCAAACGATATCATTCCATATGTAAACTAATGAGGATGCTACAAAGGTAAAATAAATACAAAGTGTTCTAACGTTTTCCAGCACATTGAAATTGGATTTACCGCAATACAACATCAAGAAATGCAGAATGCGGTGCAGGTTACCAGGAATCTGATAGTACAACCATACAACGTTGCTGAATGGCGAAGCTGGATTGTGACCACTTTTCTACACAAATTAGAAGCAGTGGACGACATTTCTGATATGGAACACAGTGCAATTTTATCCAATAAATTACGCACATTACGTGAAATTGTGCTAATGTGGATTATTATAAGGTGGTACTGGGAAAGGATAAATGCCTAGATTTTTATAATTAATTTAGAGCTCGTATGGACATCTGGGACAGATGGTTGCAATGTCAAACATATATGACCAGAACAAAAGTGTGCAGAAAAAGTATCCGGAAAAAGTGGTCGTTTTGTATGTAAAACCGCTAATTTTCTCAGCAGAGTTGGCGATATATGCCAAAGTAAAAAATAATAAGAATCCTAGTTAGAACCGGTAGAATTTAACATTCTTTTCTCATTTTTAGCAAATGTACTAAGTATGACGCATATTTCAGTAACGGTTTCAAAATGACTGTTAGGCTTTTTTTGTAGTAAACGTCTCGTAGCGATTGCACGAACTGATGTCAAACCAGTTGGAAAACTTATCCATATCGAACCGTTCTTGTGGCTAATGGAGTTCTTTCAAAAATTTGTGAAGGCAAAAGGAGAAGAACTACAAGCAAACATTCAAAACCGAGCCCCAATTTTCCAGCTATACCAGGTAAAGAATATGCAATCACGACTACTAATGTCTCTGTATGGTAAGTACGCGTACATTGGAAATGGGATACACATACGAAAAACGAACAAAGAGATATCGCTGTATATGTTTAAATAAAATAAATAGGTCAACCAATAATATGATGTACAGCAATGCTAATATTTTTCATATTATCGTAGGTACTATCTGAAAATGCCAATAACAAGGAACCAGCAGCAGTACCGGATATGCAGTTGTCCATGTTTACTGATTTTTATATCGAGAATTTGGAACAAATTAACCCTACCAATCAGGAATTTTTTTCGTCATGCTCGGATATTAAGTCGTACTTACTTGGTAATTCTGATAAAATGCATCTAGATACTGGGGTCGGTCAGTTTATTGACAACGACCAGTCCATTCTGGAGCAACTGTTACGCTGATGAACAATATGTGATTCACTACTTATAAGAATTTTTTGTTTTACTAAGCTAAGTTCTCGAAGTTTCAGGCTTTTGCTTCAGCACAAGCTTTATCACAGCACAAGCTTTCAAGCACAGCACATCTTGAGCTAAAAAAAATAAAGGCATACACGTCTGTAACGCATATAAATTACTGTAATGATGGCAACATTTTTACGGAATAATAGCAATAATAGCACTACTTCAATTATCCGACACACATGTAAAGCGGCGCACTTTTACACTGTTAACTGATCATGACATGTACATAAGCTGCTCATAACAAAAATTTAATATCGTGATTGATTTAAGAAATCAATTTCGTTATCGGATATTTAGGATTTATAAATATTTATAGTGATTTTCTAGCAGATAAAAAGAGCAACTACGTATACGAAACCTAGTGGTATATGCTGCTGCGAAACATCAAAGAACAGCAATGCACAAAGCATCTGAAATTGGTTTTCCAATGCCAACCGAAGCGTATCCGTGCCGA
>JAQGAU010001767.1:0-17786 GCA_034698045.1 Paramacrobiotus richtersi | reverse complement strand
CCACTGTTAGGTGGAAGACCAGATGGGGCTCCAAGACCGGGTACGGGCGTTGCATCGGACGGTCGATCCCAAACAAGGGCCATGCCTGTAGGTGCATTGGTCACCTAGGACGACACGTCATGTAGGGAGAGTGTGTCTCGCGTGAACATTCTTACCGTAAAAACAAGCTGTGGATACAGATCGTAGGGCTTCCCGGTAGGTTCGGTACCCGGAGGATAGCCCTGACAAACGGAAACGCTGCTCGGTCCAGCGAGGACCAAAGTGACAGGTGTCGGTTCGAGCGGACATCGACTGCGGACGCATTCTTGGAAACAGGTGCTAGTAGAATCCCTGTTAGCCGCTATGGAGCTGGCAAGTAACGTGTATAAGACCAAAATGACTAGACTGGTACCCCGTAATGGCGACTGGATAGATATCTTGTTTGCAATCGTACTGAACATCTTATAGATATTCAGCATTTAAAATTCAGCTACTGTGCTGACGGGTTACTGACTGGGTGACAAAATGTTCAGACTACTTTGCTAAATGTTCTAACATAAACCTTATTCTGCCACATTCCCACGTATGCTTGCCACGCGAAACTGTGGGAATCATGCGTACAGTACGCCTGGTTATTGTACGCTTTGCGCGGCTTCGCAGGCGACGTTTTGTTAATAACCTGGGGCTACAGTACAAGTCCATTAACCCGTGGAATGTCTAATTCTTTCGTAATGCCGTTTTTAAACAGCAGACGCAATGCTACAACGATATCAAGCATAAGGTTGCTAACGTGGAGTCTAGACAAGAAAAATCATTGGCGATTCGGCCATAAGAGCCGATGAATTTAAAGCAGAAGAAAAAACCTTCAGCTAAATTGGCACAACATACTAAGCGCAAATCTGCCGTAGAATACATTTAGCAGTGTACAAAAAGCTCGGGAGATGGAGTAGCTTTCAAACGTACGGGAAAGTTTGTAAACAAAAATAGTACGATTGCACCGGTAAAATTCAACACCACTAATTACTTAATGCGTGCGGAAATTACGTCGTCTATGGGACTGCACTCATCCGGCTAGTTCGCCACAAAAATGACAGGTTATGAAAGTTTTCCGCAGAACCTCATATGTCTACATGGAATTCCGAGGCATTCGATCAGCGCTTTCTCTCGATTCATCCGTGCCTTTTGGCCATCAACCGCGCTCAGACAGCCACCAGTTCGACGGCAACGTCCAACACATAACAAAGTTGTTATATCAAAAACCCATCAGTCTACGCGGTAATGTCGGTGCAAATCACTTATTCATATTGCTGTCGTTACAACGATTCCTACAAATGGACGACGTCGAATCAGTACCGGCTAGCTTCCTCGCCGTGACCTCACTAGTGAACAACGCCAGCATTGCGTTTTATAATGCCGCTGTTTCGGTGTCCCCAAATGACAACTTGATGGTATCACCGGTCAACATCCTTTACTGCACGATGCTTTTATATCTTGGGGTGAATGGGCCAGCAAGAAAGAATATCCGCGATGTTCTGGGATTACCAAAGCTCTCGCTTGCCGATTCAAATCAAGAAGTAGCGGAAGCATTTGGAGCCCTAATGTACAGTATCGGGGCGGTAGAAAAAAAGCTGCAGTTATCGTTGGCCAATGCGGTAACTAACTTGATACGGGTTCTTTTGTTGAAGTACCGCTAGACTCGGCTAGAGGGTTTTTCATTAGCTTTAATACAAGTACTGTACTTTGCATGCGATTATGGCTGCATAAGTATTTCTGTGTGCCTAAACGGCACACACACTTTCCATGATTCAAGACTTAGTGATGGTTAACTCTGTATGTTGTCACAACACTGTCATTATGCATAAACAAACAACCAATCTACGTAAGCTCCAATTCGCAAAACGGCTCGTTTTGAATGGCGATGTGCCACTTTCGGATAGCTCGTAGCCTGGTCTTAACAGATGTACAGTAATTACCTCAACAGTGAGACAGAACGCACAACGAGCCGATACAACCGTGATCTATAAACACGTTTTCCATTTCATTGTAGATATTTGTCGACAAAGAAGTGCAAATCCAGAGCAGTTATCAAACTCTGATCAGCAGCCGGCTGCACGCTACTATAGCGACGGAAGACATGTGGAAGGACCCGGACACTTCGGTCCGCCATATTAACGCATGGATCTACGCGAAAACCGGTGGAAAAATCAGCGGTGTGGTAACTGCAGACGATATAACACCGGCCACGAAGTTCCTGCTGGCAAGTGCGATGTACTTTAAGTCAGAATGGGCGTGGGGCCGTTTCGATCCCTTCATCTCTGATTTTACGCTGGAAGACTTTTCAAGGAAGAAGACCAGCCTACTACGCACGACTATAAAATGGGATCGCTATGTGGAAGATTCAACTCTCGGGATGCAGTATCTGGAAATCCCCTATGCTGGTCATAAAACGTCCTTGTTGCTGTTTCTTCCATTCGAGTTGGCAGGTTTGCGCAAACTGGAGAAAAAGCTAACATGGCAAGTGATGCAAGACATCGGGAAAAAGGCGGCGTCGGCCGAGCTGGTGTCGATCAGCATATCAATCCCAAAGTTCCGCTTGGAGTCAACATTCAACGCTATCCAGCTGCTCAGGAAGATTGGTATAACGAAGGCATTCGACGTCAACCCGAGGGCCGACTTTAGCAGAATGATAGTTAAAGACGATTCGATGATGGAGTTTAAAGGAATTCCTAAAACCTTTATTGGTGAGTACAGTTTTCCGGGTAATCTGTAGCTCCTTGATTACTTGGCATTGTAAATCACGAAATATAAGAGAATATCTGATATCCTAGACCATGACGCCCAAGATTTAATGACTGTAAAATAGTATGATTTTGACAGATGTCACCGAACAAGGAACGGAAGCGGCAGCGGTCACCGCCATATGGTCTCAAGGGATTTCGGCACCGATAACAGAACCACTTTGTCGAGTGGAATTCATCGCAACCAGGCCGTTTCTATACACTGTTCGGCATAATCCATCTGGTGCTATTATTTTTATGGGACGAGTCAAGACATTATGACTTTCTTTACCGCATTGTAATTTCGTTGTGGCGAAAGTAAGCATTACACGTGCACATGATTGCCTTGCAAAAACGGTAGTCCGTATATGCGGTTGTCATCTATGGAGAACTAAACTAAGGCAGCAGTACAGCGCTTACGAGGGAGCCTTTTCAGGCCACAAATTCAGCCAAATCCCAAAACTTGCATACAGACGCAGAACGACTCAGTTCTGCAAAGTAAACTGGGCTGCAGGGAAGCAGTTGGGCACCTTGGGGCCAATTTGTACAGCAATGTATGTTGCGCGCATGGTTATACAGTTACGATGTAACCAGACGGCTTGGCTGGCTACAGTTCTTTTTGACCAGGCGCCATGTTGACTTCATACGATGAAAAACAGTACTTAACATTAGACCGAGCAGAATCAATAATACCGAAGGGGACAGAAGTTCGGTCGCTTAAAGAGGTTTGCGGGATGTTGTTATATCCGTATACTCCCGCTTTGTTTTTATATGACAACGTACGGAAATCGGAACAGCGGCAGGTCCTGTTACAGCTTGAGGCCATCGAATTTCTGTATGTACTTTCGGTACACTGATCCTGATAAAATGCCTGCGTATTAGTGCTTTTTATCGTAAGCGGGAAGTCCTCAAGGCGCCTGGTCGAAAAGAACAGCAGCTAGCCATGCCGTCGGGTTACACAGTATGCCATATGCGTAACAGACGTTACTGTATAAATTACACCAAGGGGCCCAACTGTTTCTCAGCAGCTAGTATTATTTTGCAACTAACGTGGCAATCCGGAGCGGTTAAGGCCTCGTTTCGATCTTGTACAAATCGCACAAATTAAACTCTGTAAATGCTCGGTAGAGTCTGTACCAAAACTGTTACAGCAGACTGGACTTTGTATCATTCTCCGTATATTACAAGAATTGTATTAGCAAATCGAGACGTTAGTTGGTCGAAAACATCGTCAACTGAGATTCTGAGCTCTCTTGGATCTCGCACATTGAAATTTCTCACACCAACTTCAACGCTACCAGTTTTTATACATGGGGACAGTTATTCTCGCTATAGTAGTAATAGTAGTAGTGGTAGTCGTTTAGTAATTTTCGTAGTCGTTTTCACTTTTTAGTAGTCGTAGTAGTTTTATTGTGTCGACATTTGTTTTCTTGGCGATTGCCAATTGCCAAATGCTTAATAAACAGGTTAACAAAGACGTCAGTTAACCGAAAGACAAAAATTTGTATTATCCAGAAACTTCTCACTGAAGCGAAAAAAAAGTTTGCCGCCTTTAAGTGCATCTTCCAGGGAAATCCTCCAACGCGACTAAACCTTCTGCCGTAAAAGAGCAAGCATACCAGATTGAGGCCATATCCGCTACAAACGGTGCTTGGTCCCTTGAAATAAGCGCTGGCCGAATAAGATATTGTCGTTGGTCCTTCTTTGTGGCAAGCCGCGTGTTTCGTTCGGTAACGTTGCGTTGGTCTCTTTGAAACAACTGATCTTCATGCGGGATGACGTTGAAGTTGAAACCATCTTGTGCACTGAAACCAAGGATAACCTTTTGCGCCTTATCCACTGCCACTGCCAGGGCATTTCCGACTGAACCAAAAGATGATCACGCACTGCCCTACGGTACACTACGGCTATATGTTGTTGTTTTTTCTCTACCCATCTACACATCTGATATTTTCCACTTTTTATCCGTTTGTATTTCTTTCTTCTCAGTATTTGCTTTGTTGTAGCTTTTCCGTCGTTCCTCGCAAAGGCGAGAGAATGACACTGAACAGCATTATGGCACCTGCTGGACGAACAGTTCCAAAGGAATTTGTCTTGTCTTGCCCTGGATTCCAGAGATCAATCATATCGTTTTCGGAGTATGATCTTGAAAAAAGCGTTGGACACATTTTTCAAGTTCCTCAACAGGACCAATTTCAGGCGGATTCCAAACGGGCGAACTATATTATCACCGATGTAAGATTTAATATAGCGTGCGCAGCGACAAAGTGTCGATGTACCGATTCGCAACGAATTATGCTGAACCAACCATGCATACAGATACGGTGTTCGAGAATAAAAAACATTTCCGAGATGCAAGAAAAACGTAATTAACTCTATAAAACTTGACTGGGTCATGGTGACTTCAGCGTAAATAAAGCAAATTCTTGCTAAATAACCAGAATCCTTATCAATGGCCCAGAATACCACAGAATACCAAGGTAAACACTAAGAGTTTATGATTGTGTTCTCGATCCACTGCTTCATTTCGTAGACGTTGGCTAACTTTGTCTCCTCGCCTGAGATGCCACAGCCATGTAGATTGGAAATTATTCCATACATCTGCCATTGACCGTTATCGGCCTTTAGAATCACTGGTCCTCCACTGTCTCCTACGCACGGGCTTCGTCCACCCGTCTCATCCAAGGCACAAATCTTAACCAACAGACAGTTTGAAACAAACTAACCTCGACGAAGTGTTTTCAGTGATTCGGCTCCGAAAGGGGCCTTTTGTTAACTGAATTCTTTTTCCATACGTTCTTGTGATTGCGCGTTATATGTGAACAAAAATTTGGAAACATGTCCTACAATGTTGTGGTGCATTACTTACTTCATAGTACGGACGTTCACATTCTTGGCTGGGTATAACGTGCACTGAGATTTGCAGCAGAGACAGGCTCTCGCCTTGCTTAAAATGCGTGACATAGAGCGGAGAATCCGTTGGATAACCTAAAAAGCACAAGCCTTGCTCACTGTATTTGAACTGTTGAGCCACCTACCATTGTTCCATTTGGTGTTTCCCCAACCCGCCATCAGAGCGGTCAGCTGTCCATTGTTACGAGAATACATTTCTTCGGGGGAAAGTGTGGGCATACAAATGGGCTGGACGGAATCCGAAAATTTCAATGGTAAGGCTAGCTGGATTAATCCGATGTCGTATTGGTACTCATATTCGGTGTGATAATAGTCCTTGTGCACAAAAGTCCGCCAGACTGGGTGCGTACCAGAACGGAAACGGCTGCGAGTCATAACGTCTGTCAGATTATTATTTCCCACCGAAACTCGTAAACGTGCTGGGTTATGTCTGAATATCTGCCCCGTCACGGGATCGACTGTAACACAATGCAAAACTCATCGAAAAACTCGGGGCATTTCTGGTTAGTACGGCAGCGTTTTTCTTACTTCCTGCCAAACAATGTGCTGCTGTCACAAGCCACTCGCGGTTGATCTGGAAAAGGAGCAAGCGGCTTCAGTCGAGCATGCTATTTGCAACGACCAAGAAGACCCAAAGCAAGCTCAACATATTCTGCGCTCCATAAATTTTCATGCTTGCCAGTAACTCATATTTAGCTTAGCGCGGTTTGGTTACCAAACTACAGTGATTACATAAGAATAAATTAATATTGCTACGAGGTTTGAAGCTCTGTATCCGACATTCAATTCTATACTTACGATGGAAGCGCCACAAGAACGTTTGTGACTGTCTGTTTTGGGATCCATCAGCGCAAACAACGAAGCAATGAAAGGCCAGGCCTTTTCCCGAGCGTTGTGTCCTCCGACAATCCTAGTGTGCTGCTGTTGAGGCTTGCTGGGATCGACCAGCGGCCTTCCACAGCCTCTTAGAAATATATCTGGAGCTTGTGGGTCTACAATCAATGACACAAAGTCACACAACGTTCTCCAAGCCGGTACCGTTCAAAAGTCAAAATTATGCTTTTGGAACCTAATATGCTGCGAAGCTGTTACGAACCAATATTTTTCGATTCGGCACACAGGAGGGTGCATAATAAAAGAGCACACAAAAAGTTCAACTCAGGATACTGAAACATTCTGGAGAAATCAGTTAGAAACCAGTCTTCAAGTAAATCAAGTCAATGCGAATGGTAGATATCGGGTCATAGATGCGCTTTTATAGCCACTTCGCCCGATATGATGTTCGGCTCGATCACTTTGCTCTCGTATTTTCGATAAAAGTCAGCAACTTGACTCACTTGGAAAGTTAGCTGATGTCGTCAGTTTTGTCAGAACGTTTCGTGAATTGAGAACTTTGCTCTGACATTATAATGAGCAAAGCAATTATTTAAGAGCGCCGCAAGTGCAGAATTCAGAAAAGGCGAAGTTAATTTTGTTCCGAATAGAAATTAATCTTTCCAGCCGAGCTCCTGTTGACGTTTCGATAAGTGTTTGCAATGGTAAGTAGAATACGTCCGATATGCTTCGTTAAAACATCACGCTCGGCTCTGTCAGCGTATCTTGCAGTTGAAGTGGCTGGTTCTGACACAGGGACAACAACCCGATTGTATGCGAACACTGCAGGATATTCAGTTATGCCACTGCAGAATGAAACCAGGGAACTGGTACTAGCCATGATAAGCTGAAACTCTGCATGATCGTGTCGTCGCATCGTTGCGCGCTTTTACTACCAAGCCTAGTCCGTTGTCACAAACCGTATCCAATGGTCAGTCCCGTCTGGATATCTTGTGCGGTGGGCTGTAAACAATATGTCCAGGAATATTCGATGCCTGGCACAATTTGTCGGAGCTTTGTATTCTTCAAACGTGCCTAAGATATGCCGAGCTTGGCACTTTCTCTGGATTCGCAGTACTCGAACATTTTGATTTTGGGAACAAATTGAACAATGCCACAGATTCCTTCGACTGGTCCGTGCTGCAGCCGTTTCCGACCAATCCTGGCGTGAGTGCTGCGTCACGCATTTGCCATATGCGCAGGAAATATATGGAAATGGCAAGCCACTTCTAGTGTTTTTAATTACTAATAATATCTAAATTATCAGTCGAAAAATTCTTTAGTGCCTCCGTTTACGTATGTTTAGCACCCACAGTTTAGGGTCTCTGATTGATTGTCTGAAAACTGTCCCCTTAGTGACAACGTATACGCCTTCTGAGTCGTAGGTTCGAATTCCGTTGGGTCCTGCTGATAACTGAACTATCCATGACGGCACGACTGAAACTTGTTTGGAGGTCTTCACTTTTGAGAGTCGAAAACCGTAACCTTTCTTCAGTCGTGAACATTGTAGCTTTTGCAACACATATGCAACGTACGCAACAGACACGTATGCAACATTAACGTTATGCAAAAGATGCGCTGTGATAAGCAGACTGCACGCGAAATGACATAAAACATTGTTTTTTATGTGTATTGTAGTCAATAGGTTAGGACGGGGATATGACCATGCAGAATCTACGCAGGCATGCCGATATCATTCTAGTCGCTGCGGACTGGCGGCCTGGAGGCAAACAAGCTCCGGACCATTCAACCACTGATCATTGACGCGTTGGACCACTTCGGAGTTTATGAATCTGTTTTTGGACGGGAATCCCCTGTGACCGGATGGCAAGGTATGGCGATGCTGTTCTCTGGTGCCATTGCTGCGGTTCGCCGTCAGAAAATCAGAGGCTTGGGTGGGCAATTAAATCTGGCGTGGCGGTCTCGCAGAGCGTTACTGTGGCGTTAAAGACATAGAACCAGCCGCTCTGTGCCGGTAACTGCTGTACTATCGTCAAGATTACAGGAGTAATCGCTGCCTCTTATTACGATTAATGTAAATATACCAATTACTGGCTGAAAAGTAAGAGAGACCGGGACGTACTGTACAGTACAGTAAAATCTAAGCTGATGCATTTTCGGCGAGAAGCACTGTTTTACTTTGAGGCCTACTGAACTCTTTCTTGTATTTCTGTATTGATTGGTTCACAACAGCTTGCAGGGTTGTGTTTGAGTTGCATAATGAGGATCATTCGATTTAAAGAAGGACAGAACATGGACACCAATGTGATAGCTTGTAAAATGCAGTGATATGGACGATAGGAGCCAAATCTTAGCGTGAACAAATTATATTAATGAGCCTGTGGCGGCATAGTAAATCACAGTTTACTAATTAAGCTGCAATATGCTTTGCTGAACATGTCGAATTTTCCCGGCTTTTACCAACAGAAACGGTCGGGATGTGCAGGTTACCAAGTAATGGTAAACGGCAAGAAAGGCTAGCTTATTTTTCTGAAGGATTGCACGGTCTGCTTATTCGCAATCTCCACAGTTGGGTACTTAGCAACGACTGTTGTTGATGCTAGCAACAAAACACTGAATTCTAGCGTGGTAGTTAGTGGTCATGTTAACAGCAACCGACAGTACGTTTGTCCAGCAACAGAAGTCCATGAAAGGCCTCACAGAATGGTGCACGTCGCCCAGTATTCATAGCACACCTGAAATAAGAGAAGATGCGTAATGTGATTTAATAGCAGATCCCGTGGCTGATGTTCTCACCGTAACATCCTTGTATCCGGTGACGTATGTTGACGTTGCATCTGCCGGTGACACGGAGAAACGCAGTCTCTGGCAGCAACTACCAGTGACGTTGCCAGTGACCGGATCTACTGTCACGGTGGTAGGAGCTTCCAGACAGGGAAGGTTTATATTGTTACCAGCACCGTACGCTCCGGTTGTGCTTGTAGGAGGTATCCCGACCAAATCATTCAGATTGCTGATGAAGACCTGCGGTTCATCACCTGATCGTATTGCGGGTGAATTGATTCCCCAGTTCTGGCCTGCTGCGCTGTTAGACACGGGACCAGACGGAGCTCCTAATCCTGGTACGGGAGTTGCATCGGACGGCCGGTCCCAAACAAGATCCAGGCTTGGAGGTGCATTTGTCACCTAGAAGGATCCCAACAGATGTACGTTATGTGGACGAAATTGGATCTCCAAGAAGACCATTACCGTAAAAACGAGCTGTGGGTACAGGTCGTACGGCCTGCCAGAGGAAGGATTGTAACCCGGAGGATAGCCCAGACAAACGGAAACACTGCTCGGTCCAGTTAAGGCCAAGGTAGTGGTTGTCGGTTCAAACGAGGCGCACCGATTCCTGACACAATCCTGGAAACAGGTGCTAGCATCCCGGTTAGCCGCTAATGAGTTAGCGAGTAACGTACATAGAACCAAAATTACCGGCTTTGCATCCGATAATGTGGACCAGATAGAGATCTTCCCAATCATTGCGAACACGTTGTTGATACTTAACATTTGGAATTTAGCTGTTCTGATGACTGTACTGGCTGGCTGTCAGAATGTACAGCTAGTCGATTACCTTAATATGAACCATAAGAAGGCACTGTACCACGTATACTGCCACGCGAAGCAGTTGTTGATCATTTGTGTGGATTATCTGTTACGCATCGCGCAACTTTGCAAACTATGCTTTATCAATGACTTGCGGCTGCAGCACAAGTCCATTAACCTGTGGGATGTTTTTCTTCGAAAATGTAGGCTGAATTAAAAAAGTGTAAAATCACTGTGGGGTTCGAAAATGCAATTGATCACAATAGTGTTGCTCTATCGCTCGGTACAAAATAATCACAATTTTATCTTTACTGGTAGTGCTCGGACGCAGAAGTAAACCCAACATAAGACTTATAGACCAGACCGAGCAAAAAACTTCTCTCAAATGAGCCCAGCATGGAGCAGTTGGCCGCAAAACTCTTTAGTTAGCATCGTACGCTGCAGTCGTCTGCAGCTAGAAATATTGGTAATGAAAGGCAGTGGACTAGAAACACAAGAGAACAAAACAAATGCAGATAAAACCGGCACAATCGCACCGAGGGTAAATGTGTCCCAACACTCAATCAGTAATGTATAAAACATACAAAAAATCGTGATATCGAGTAGCTCTTCTGGAATAGTTTGTATTGGAAAATTGTTACTTCTAAACAACCGCAAATAATGCAATCTTGACAATTATGCCGGTGAAAGACCTCCTACCATTAATTAATGCATGCGGAAAATTATGTCTTTAGGAACGTACTCATCCGGCTTGCCGCAAACAAGATAGCTAATGCGGCCTTTTCTCAGAGCCAGATATGGCTACGTGGAATCACGAGGCAACCTGTCAGCACTTTCTCTCGATTCGTCCGTGCCTTTCGGCTATCCACTATGCTCACAGTCATTACTTCGACGACAATGTCAAGCATATAACGAAGCTGTAATATCAAACTCATCAGTCTGCGCGTTAGTGTCGCTGCAAATCCCTTATTTCTGTTTCTTTTGTCACAACGATTCTTACAAATGGTCGTCGAATCAGTACCGGCTAATGTCTTTGCCGTGACCTCTCTGGTGAACAATGCCAGCATTGCGTTATACAATGCCGCTGTTTCAGTGTACCCCAGTGACAACTTAATGGTATCACCGGTCAACATCCTTTACTGCACGATGCTCTTATATCTCGGGGTGAACGGGGCAGCAAGAAAGAATATGCGCGATGCTTTGGGCTTGCAAAAGCTCTCCCTTACCGATTCGAATCAAGAAGTAGCGGAAGCATTTGGAGCCCTAATGGATAGTATCGGGGCGGTAGACAAAAAGCTGCAGTTATCGTTGGCTAATGCGGTAGGTAACGTGCCACGTCACACCTGTTCTTGTGTTGAAGTATTAAGAA
This sequence comes from Paramacrobiotus richtersi, assembly GCA_034698045.1. Taxonomy (NCBI): domain Eukaryota; kingdom Metazoa; phylum Tardigrada; class Eutardigrada; order Parachela; family Macrobiotidae; genus Paramacrobiotus; species Paramacrobiotus richtersi. The sequence continues at coordinate 6,326 of JAQGAU010001767.1, read as the reverse complement.
ATCCCAAGAGGGGCTTTCGTTAAACTTCAATGATTGGGGTACATTTTTGGCTGCATACATATTTTGGTGTGATAAAACTGCACACAGGCTTTCCATGAATCAAGTGATGGTTAACTCTGAATGTTTTCACAACAGTGTCATAACAAACCACTAATCTTGGCTCCGGTTCGCGGAACGGTTCGTTTTTAATGGCGATGTGCCAAGTTCGGTTAGCTCATAGCCTGGTCTTAAAAGATGTAATGAGCTCAACAGTGAGGCAGACCGCACAACGAGTCAATACAGCACCAAATATAAACACGTTTTTGCGCTTTCCATTGCAGATATTTCTCGACAAACACGTGGAAATCCAGAACAGTTATCAAACTTTGGTAAGTAGCAAGCTCCACGCTACCTTAGAGATGGAAGACCTGTGGACGGATCCGGGATCTTCGGCCCGTCATATTAACGCATGGATCTTCGCGAAAACCGGCGGCAAAATCAGCGACGTGATAACTCCCGGTGATATAACACCGGATACGAAGTTTGTGCTGGCCAGTGCTATGTACTTTAAGTCAGATTGGGCGTGGGGTCGGTTCGATCCCTTTGTCTCTGATTTCACGCTGGAAGACTTTTCAAGGAAGCAGACCAAGCTGCTTCGCACAACAGTTGACTGGCATCGCTACGTGGAAGATCCGGCTCTCGGGATGCAGTATCTGGAAATCCCGTATGCTGGTCAAAAAACGTCCTTGCTGCTGTTTCTACCATTCGAGCTGGCCGGTCTCAGTAAACTGGAGAAGAAGTTGACATGGAAAGTGATGCAAGAGATTGGCAAAACGGCGGCGGAAGCTGAGCGGGTGTCGATCAGCATAACAATACCAAAGTTCCGTTTGGAAAAAACATTCGACGTTATCCGGCTCCTCAGGAAGATTGGCATAACAACAGTATTCAACATCAGCTCGAGTCCAGACTTCAGCAGAATGTTAGTTAAAGGCGATTCACTGATGCAGTTTAAAGGAGTTCATAAAACGTTTATCGGTGAGTACCGTGGAGGAGCTGCAGCTGCTCCACGCGACGCTTTTGAGCGAAATTAAGATTTTTGATTAGAAGTATTGACTATAAAATGTTGTGGTGTTGAACAGATGTCACCGAACAAGGAACTGAAGCGGCAGCGGTTACCGTCCTAGCGTCTCAGAGCCTTTCAGCAGATATAACAATGCCACTTCGTCGGGTCGAATTCATTGCAAACCGTCCGTTTATGTATGCTATTCGGCATAATCCATCTGGCGCTGTCATTCTTATGGGACGAATGGAGAAACCATGATTTAGTTTGGATATATTTATTACATTGTACTTTTGTTTTTCTTTATCAGGCGCCGCTGCAGTATAGTTATATTTCTTGCGCGAAAGTGGCTGTCTCAGCCTGTCTGAATGACAGACTCTTATTAGTATAGCTGTATTCCGCCAAAGTGAAATGACGCTTCTGCTATGCTAACTTTATTCTGGTGTGAAATGTATCAACTACGTAGTTCACACGAACGGTTTAACCAGTTCACACAAAGCTGACAGAAATCCTAGTGCATAAAGTCTGAGTGATAAAAATGACCTTTTCTGCCAAGTAGGAAGATCATTGCCTCGATCAGACCATTGAACATTCTAAACAGATTTTACACTGGCCGTTATCCGATGTAAGGTAATGCTTCACCTGGTTTTAGCAGACTCCAGGAGGCCAATGTCTGCAGAAGGAGCTTTTTCGCCGACCCGTTATTTTCTTCCTTCAAGAATCTCTGCACTTTGTTGACGTTTCTTGGCGCTTTTAACTTCCATCTAAGTTAACGTATTTTATTAGATTTAGATTCCGTTAGACTATGATTTAGAAGTTAGGAGTGAGGATTATTCATCCTCACCTTTCCATACCGAGTACCAAAAGAAACCAGATGGCTGCATGGAAAGAATCTTCTCGGAAACTCGTCTATATGTTCTCAGGCAGCTGCTCTAAACGACAATGGATTCGCTCCACACTGGCCCCGTCCAGATCCGGGCAGAAATGCTCCAGCATTTCAATCAGCGATGACGCGCCACTTACCTTTGATGTGCGGCTCGATCTTACACATTCAGGTACGATCGCGACAGTACTAGTAACTGCAGATCTTGATGAACATCTCCGAATATAACGCTGTGTCCCAAAGCATTTTCTATGTAAAGAGAGTCACTGTATTGTACCCGGAAGTACAGTGATAGCATACTGATAGCATGGCAATCATCATGTTAAATACGATCAGTGTTAGTAACGAAGTTCACAGACACTAACGTTCGGTGAATATGACACATTCGATCATACCCCGCATGATATCGGGAATAATACCGTTTGTTTCCCGTAGGAGCTCGTTCCGAAAATATGCTAGATACATGCATCTGGAATCTTCGTACCGAAAGCATTTCGCCACAATGGCGTTTTGAGCATGCTAACCCACTTCATCTCCAGGCCATCCTCTGTCCATAATAACCACCCAATCATCCGTTGCCGAGATAAACAACGTTTTTGTTTCCTTTAACGACCAATACGCAAAACTTCTACAAGACTGCGCTTCCGGGAACTCTCGCCTGGGATCGGGACAATGTATGGTCCCTTCCGGCTAGCCGAACCCTACTTTTCTAAACATCTCCGGTGTGACCGCAGGAGACTCGTTGACTTTACGTATCCGCCTGCACGCTTGAAATGGTCCGTCGTTGATAAGAAGCTGAAGCGTTTCTCCATCGTCAAGGGTTATCTCCACCTTCGCCAAGCTCCAGTCCGGACCGTTTCTCGGATAGCTCCCTTCGAGGCGGACGGTTTCTAAAATGCGCCCTGGAAACCAGAATTCCGGGCCATCTTCTCTAACAGCAACGAGGACTTCGATAGGATCTGTTTTGTCCATAATCATGGGTGAGTCAGGAGACACGTCACGCAGGGCTTCGAAGGGAGCAAATATAGGCTTTCCGTTGTACGTGCAGTCACAACTTTATGAATACACCCACATCGATAACATCGACGACGTAGGCGCGATAAAGGAATCCTTCACGATTTTTGAGATCCACCAAAAACTTGTTATATACTCCATTATGCTGCAGCCAGTTAGGGGTCCGGATGTCCCTTAACTAATCTCCGTCCCTTTTAAACGTGCTTTCCTTATGACCTGGCATTATTATTTCAAAGATCAAAATCAAGAACATATAGACCTAGTATGGTAAGCGAACACCCGAGCGCAGCGATAAAGTGATCTGTGTACAGTTAGTGTTTCCGCTTATACATCATACGGAAAGCTATGTACATGTGGTTGGTGCGGAATTTGTGACATGTTAAGCTCATGCCCATTCCGTCCCGCATTCCATTTACAATTCAGCGCGCGGTGCTCTGTGTAAATCGATCGATAATGGTTTGGTCGAGCTGTGTACAGTACACTGTACATCGTGACTGCATGGAAAGCTAGCCACTCCGCTGATGTATGCCCGAGCTCCTATTATGGTATACTGGATAGAGAGAGTAAAATGAGCCGCGCGTCCTTTAATTCCTTTTTAGCACCGTGCAAGCTAGCGCTAGTATTTAAGCATCGAGCCGCAGGCGTTTGCTGGTCATGAAAGAATAATTGTATTGTTTTCTCCTTACAGGTATCAGGAGCGCGATACGATCCTGCGATAAATCAGCTCATGTAGGCACTAGTAAATTTACAAACACTGTAATTAACTCCATCTTGCACGATGTTTGTCGTTAGTAAACTTTCAACCAGTAATCAAATTTGGAAGAGAACAACAAAGTGTTAGAAATGAACGTTAGAAAAGCTATCAAAGCAATTCGATTTCATCCAACTTTTCCGCTCCGTCCATGGTGCCTAGAACGGAAGCAGCGTTCCCTCGGTGAATGGCAATCGACAACCGCTTGCGATGGAATTCGTGGGATCGACGTTCTCCAGTCTGCTCCTTCAAACGTTTGCCGATGCTCTTGACCAGTGTAACAGCAGATGACCCTCACGGTCCAAAGGTCTCAAACGCCAGGGGCATAAACGTACGTATACGTACGTGTATATCTACCCTCCAAGTATGCATAGTTCCGCATGCATAGTTAGTAAACTTAGTACTACTTCCAATACTTCTACACTTCGGTCAATGTAAAAGCACAGGATTTTCCGCGATTACAACTTGGAGTAGAATTTTTCATATTTTTGTCCGAACATACTCTGAGCGTTTTTGAAATGTTTCGAAGATTTGCTAATGCTACACTGTCATTTCCCTCACTTCGTCTCTAATACTTCGGTTTTAATCGAAACTGCCACTGCGATGATATTTTTGTCCAGCCATTTATGCGTTGAATTAGTAATCCGAGTGCATACGTTATCAAGAGCTGGAGCAGCAGCAGCCTAGTTGGAATATTAGCAAAGCTTGAGAACAAAGTGTCAAAAGAATTTTTTTGGCGGGGATTCGATTTTTAAGGGGATGATTAGTAAAGAACATGACAGGACGCGAGTTTATTGTGGAAGAAGCGGTAAGAAACGCCGCCGATGACCCTCACTTTGATTACGTCTTATTTCCTCCATCAGGCTTAATGTCGAACGGGTCGGATGTAAGGTAACGCTTCATATGACTCAAGCAGGCTCCAATAGGCCAACGTTTGCAGCATCAGCTTTTGCGGCGACCCGTTACTGTCCTGCTTCAAGAATCGCTGAACTTCTCTGACATTCTTTGGGATGTTCACTCTCCACCTAAATAGCAATTCTCTGAGCTTTCAGTGTTTTAATAATTGGCTGATAAACTGTGATTCACATGTACGAATTAATCTTTCACCTTTCCATAGCGAACACCAAAAGAAACCAGAGAGCAGCATCGAAAGAATCCTCTCGGAAACTAGTGTGTATATTTTTAGGCAGGTTATCCACACGAGCATGGATCCGGTCCACAATCGACGGATCCAGATTCGGGCAACACCGTTCAAGCATATCGATGAGCGATGAAGCAAGGCCGGAATCTTTATCCTCGTTTTTAAAGCAGAATGACCACCGAGCAACTAGAATGCGAACTTCTTTCGGATTATTAAGATCTGCAGGGGATAAGTTGAACGGGACGAAGTTATGGCTCCAAAGCATAAATGTTGAGTTCGTGATCGCCAGATGGGTGCAGACGGTTGCAAAATCTGGAATTTGCTGTGGAAGCTGGTTCACGTATTTTCCCATTGTCTGGAACTCAATAAATGCTTGCGCTGTGAAGTAATAATTGTCGGCTAGCACTAGCCAGTCCAACGTGATAGAGAGAAACTTTAGGCACTCGATAAGCGAGGGTAAACAAGGCTGTTTGTTTAAAAACCAGTCAAAACTATTTAAATATAAATTCAATTACATATAAACAGAAACTATTTACCATCGAAAATCGGTTCTATGCTTCGTGTTCACTAGGTAGACAGTTCTGGTTTCTTTCGCGATTGAATGGCACAAAATGGAAATTAGGTCAGGAACATGGAACCTTATGGGTAAAAAGTGTTCGCTGTGTTTTGCCAGGTTCCACTTCGATGGAAGACAAGTGATGATTAAGTCTCGGTGGATAAAGCGCGAAGAAAAGAGCCGTTTCCAAAGCATGCTAACTCTATATATAAACAGAAACTATTTACCATCGAAAATCGGTTCTATGCTTCGTGTTCATGCGTTGTTTTGCTTATTTATTAGTGCAGGCTTTGTAATTTAGAAACATTTTCTTTTCACAATAGAGTTTTAAAAAATATCTATGTAGAGTTTATTGTTGATGGTCCTTCAGTGACCTTTACCAGTTCCCACCTTACCTCTGCAGTACGACACGATCATATACGTTCAGATACGACAATGTCATCAACCGCAGCTCGTGGTGGATATCCTCAAATGTAATGCTGTTTTCTAGTCCATCCTCTGTAATACGCGATCAACTGCAATATACTTCGAAGAATCGTATTTCGAATAGTATGGCAATCTGGTTCAATAGTAATCGGCAGTAGCCACAAAAGTTCACGGAAACTTACGTTCTGTAAATATGACACACTCAGCCATACACTGCATTATATCGCAGATAATGCCGTTTGTTCCGCTTAAAAGGACTTCCCGATACCATTCCAAATAACCACACCAAGATTTTTCGTACGGACGAATATCTTGCAGCACAATGGTGTTGTGAATATCCCAGCCAACTTGATCCTCAGGTTCTCCTTTATGCAGAATAGCGACATACTCATCCGTTGCCGACATGAACAGCGTTTTCGTGCGTTTTAACCACCAGTAGGCAAAACTCCGACAAGACTGCGCTTCGGGAAATTCTCGCTTTGGATCTGGAAAACATATAGTTCCTTTCGGCCAAGC